>JBAMYA010013825.1:0-17309 GCA_037176975.1 Arrhamphus sclerolepis | reverse complement strand
ATATATATATATATATATATATATATATATATATATGTGTGTGTGTGTGTGTGTGTGTGTGTGTGTGTGTGTGTGTGATTATAATCACTTCCTGGATGCAATGAGCTGAATTCTTAGAGGTTCTGAAGAAGTGGAAGGACGAGGCTCAACATGCTTTTATATTTAGCAGTTGTCTTGCAGCAGCGTTTGAACCACTTCGCTGAAGGTCGGTGAATACTTTTCACATCAGTGGGTCACGCTCACGGATGGACTTTAATCTTCCTCTTTCCCTCTGATGAACTTCGTTAAACTCATTTGCTCAGCCGTCTCGCTCAGGTCCAGATCCCGCTTGCAGTTTGAGATGAAACCAAATAATTGACGTGTTTGGCGGCAGGATGAGTCAGTGAGGCAATCACCGCCGAGAAACCCAAACCGAAACAGCTGGATCCTTTAGAAAGTGGACGCAGTAGTTCTTTTTCAGATCTCGTCTTTCATCAATGTCCAACCTTTAAAGACCACCATGTCTGCAAAAGAATTTGGTCATCATTTTGGGTTGATAGACTGTAAATACTGGAAAAACTATGCCGTCACATGACCCAATAGATTTGTACAGAGACACCAAAGCCAATTTTTCTGTTTCTTTCAATTAATTTTATTTACAGAGCAAAAATTAATTAAAAACGGTCATCTCAAGACACTTTACAGGGAACATAAAACAAATTCAGTACAGTCCAATGAGTGCCACTCACACTCAGCCTAATTACAGTCACTTAATCCAGTTCACTGTTATTTAATTCACATAAAACCAGTTACAGCTAAGCTAAAGAAACCACTAAACCACATTAAATCATCACTTAGATGGAATGTGTCATGTGTGAAGCTGTGAAGAAGACTGGACCTGTAAGGACTGGAGTATGAACCCAGTTGCAGCACAAAAGGAAACAGAACCACTGGACTTTGAACACATAGACGCCTCATTGAGTGGGTTGGCCTGTTGCTGCGATACGTCAGCGTGTCCGCCATATTGGATGTGGCAGATTTGCCCTGTAAACTAATGCAAAGAAATGGGATAATCTTCATAAAGCGCCTTTTTCACAAAGTGATTCAGATCATAATCATATTAGTCACAATTGTATCTGACTATATCATAAATACAGCTACTGGGCCACAGGAAGTACGTTTTCTTGCAGTTCCTCCACTGACCACTAGGGAGGAGGGATGTGTTTTTTTGTTGTTGTTTTTGTACTGTACCAGATAACTTCATATTAAGCAATAAAGCTGACCAATCAGATGCCCGGACGTCATTAGATGAGCTTGATTGACAGCTAGCCACTGCTGTTGGCATTGACAGCTTTGTTCCGCCTCTTTGCAACATGGCGCAGCGAGGTTCATGGGAAAATGGGCTTCAAAGAGTCTCGCTCTGCTCCACTTTCCTCCTGTCTCTCTACACTGTAAATAAAGGCCACTAGAGCCACAGAAATCTAAATAAATACATCTACCAGGAATTTGTTTTGTCTTTGTCACATTTGCACATCATTTGCATCTTGTACACTGTTTTTTTTTTCAGTTTCTGCTGCAGCGAGCAGAGAAACTGAATGCAGTATCTTTCCCCGACTGCATCTCATGTGCACATGAGAGAGTTGTAAGCTGCTTGTCAGATGGCACATTTCTACCCCCTGGGCTAAAAATCTTTCCTGTGTTCCCTGCTCTCCATCTTTTTTACCTTCCCTCCTGTCCTTCCAGCACGCTCTGACATTGGCATTTGATTGTAATGAAAACCACAGTGAGACAGGGTGGAAGATAAAAACCCACAAATGCTTCTGACTGACATGACGAGTTCCCAAACCGCAACACGACAGCACAAACGCTGCAGTTATCAGGAGGATGCTGGGATTTGCTCTGCGAGGGAGGGGCGACTTTTATTAGAAACTTGTCAGAGAATGTAAAACTGACTAGACGGCATAATTTAAGTTAGAAGGAGCTTCAGTTGACCTGTTGTTTCCAGAACAGCAGCGAGGCTGAAGAGACGTCTTTCTGTTTCCTTCTGAATCCAGGCATCTTGCAGAAACCATTACTGCATTTCGCCGTGTTGTCTGGTGTCGTTCTGACAGCAGAAGGTTTAATGTCTACGGAGGATGAACGCGCACAGGAAGCAGCCGCAGCAACAGATTTAGGACTTTTCTAAGTGAGAGGCAGCATTTCTCATCGAGGGCACAAAGTATTTCTCCAGCATCCACACACAGTCCTCTTTCAATTGATAAGATTTTAATTTTAAGCTACAAAGTCACATTTTTGTGGAATTTGTGACTGTGATAATCAAATTATGATTTTAGTAAAAAAATCTCAGTTTCAGTTTTGTAAAATTTGACATTTTATGATTTAAAAAAATCTTTTATGAAAAACAAGATCTTGCGAAATTTGCCATTTTACAACAAAATTAGCTTTTTTATGAATAAAGTTGATTCTTTGCGATTATACAAGAAAAAAGTTTACATTTTTTTGTGCAAAGGCCTCCATTTTGAATTATTTTACATTTGAGGTTTTTTTTTTTTTTTTTTGGGCTGAGTTGAGGAACCAGCAGGAAACCTGCCAACACAGTTGGCTGAGAAACCTTAACAGTAACCATGGTGATGATGTGGCCTGGGATGAAACCGGGTTTGATCCCCCTGATCTAAATCCACACTCATCAAGAATAAATTTGAAATGATCACTGACGAGCTTCTGACATCAGATCCTGTTTATTATTTACAGTTCACAGAAGAAGCGCAGCATCCGCGGTACTCCGTCTTGAAAACGTATGAGAGTGTGGACCGACTGCAGATGTTATTTAATTCAAAACCACCAGAGTGGAAAGTGTTTTATATCTGAAAAGCTATGTTTTAAGGATTACCAGAAACATTATATTTTCAGCAGAGAGCGCTCCAGTTGTGCTCTGGGACTGATCAGAGAACATGCAGAGTAAAAAAAGAAAACAAAAAAAACTCTTTTTTCTTTTCTCCCCAGAGCTGGAGGTAGAGCAAACTCTGAAAGACGTCCATTATCGTCTTTGAGGGACAGTAAAGCAGGATTCTGTGGCTGAATGCTTGTTAAACTCCGTATCAGCTGGGTTTGGGAGTACCGTGTCCGTCTGTCCTGTTGTGTCGGGGTTAGCAGACTCGTGACCAGTGTGTGGTGAAAACACCTTGAGCAGGCAAGAACTTTGTCTGGAAACAGGTAATTGTAACGAGGCACATGTGGTGAGGCGGTGGCGTTTTGGAAATCCCTTCACAGTGTGTCTTTTGGAGAAGCAAACGCTTGCAGCCCCAATGTGAATGCAGAACAGTGAGATAAACCCACCGCGCCTCTGGCCTTCACCTCCGTCTGTCTTCACTCCTTCTCTACTTCTGTTTATTCTCTTTTGCCCTTTCAGTTGTCCTCAGTTAGTCTCCATATCTCCATTTTTTGTTTATTTTATGTTCACTCATCTCTGTTTCATGTTTGCTGAAGGTCTGCAATATTTAAAGCTACGCACACGCACACACACCATGTGTTCATGTATTAGAAGGCACATTTCATAGCAATAAATACGCCATGGCATTTTATTCATTCAAAAGGATAACGCAGAGTAGAAGCTTAATTCCAAACTCATTTCTCTTCTCTTTGTCAGCACATTGACTGCAGAGTACCTTCAAAGCGTCACCTTTGGATGCGTAGGGTTTACCGAGTTGGTGATGGAAGAGTGGCGGGATGTGTCACCACGACTGTGCATGTTTCAGCAATAAAACATGTTTCAGTGTATATTTCAAAGCTTGATCTTTTCTTAGTTGCAGCATCATCAAGTGCAACTTGCAGGTGAACAACTGAGAAGCAATATGCAGGAAGGAATGAAAAAGAAAAAGACAAGCATGCATGAAATTTAGAAATGTTGATGAATGATTGCATGAAATTTTAAAGATTTACGCATCTACATGGAAACAGTGACATGTGTCCACGGCAGCAGGGGACCTTTGGCGTAGCATCTCCCAGGGACTTTGCATTATGGCATCAATGCGTCGGCTAATGTGTTCAGAATCAAAACCCAAAATCTGAGATCCAAAACTCTGAATCTGAAATCATCTTCCTCAATTGGACATCTCTTTTTCTTCTATCAATTCGAAAAGCGTCTCTGTTTTCAAATCATCTTCCTCATTTTCACTTTGTCTTCCTGTGGTTGCAGGTCTGAAATGAGTGTCAAATCAGCACCACGTCAATCAACAGCAGAGGCGGCGGGATATAGCTGAGTTCTCGCAGCTCATTGGCTGCTGAATGACTCAGCACTTTATACATGGATGTCAGAGCAGTGTTGCCAACTTAGCAACTTTATCTCTCTATATATATTTTTTAAAAATTATTTTTATCCCAAGATATTTTCCTTCATAACCCAGTGCTCAGTACCTAAATTTCAGTCCTTCATGTTATTCCAGCCAGGTCCTCCCCACCCCCTCGTGCACCCTGGCTGGCCAGGGGAGGCAGTGTGTCGCCCAGGACTGCTGCATGTTTTTGTGCTCACGTTAGCTACCCAAGGGAACACGGGGAAAACATGCAAACTGGCATGCAAACATGCAAACAGGCATGCAAAGGCCCTTTTGCCAACCCCACCCGGGGTATGGGTACTGATGACGTGGAGGAGTGAACACGCCTCCAGGACCCCCAGCGTCCCCAGCGGGAATTGATCCCAGGACCTTCCAGCTGTGAAGTACAGGCACGGTGGCGCGCTACCAGCTTCATCTTTATATTTTAGTGGGTATTCAGACTCCTCTAGTGACTCGTTTGAAAGAGTGACTAACATCTACAAATCTAGTGACTTTTTCTCTTACTTTTGGGGACTGACGTGAAAGATTCAGAAATTTAGTCCATATGTCCGTATATTTAGTACGGAAGCCCTAAAGGGTCATACATGCATACATTTTATTTCCCCAGTTTTTTCGTGATAACGAGTTATTTTTCCTCCGTCTTCCCGTGATAACGACATAATTTTGCCGTGATAACGACATAACTCTGTCATTTTCTCGTGATAACGACTTACGTTTTCCTCCGTTTTCCCGTGATAACGACACAACTAATTTGAGATCGCAAACAGGTTTATTTTTCACCAAGCTTTTGGTCTGTAGACCGTCATCAGGGCATTGCAATGCCCTTGACAGCTCAAATTAATTTTCTCATTATCACGGGAAAACGGTGGAGTTATCTCGTTATCACAAGAAAATGATGTCGTTATCACGGGAAAACGGAGGAAAAACAACTCGTTATCACGAGAAATCGGGGGAAATAAAATGTATGCATGTATGGCCCTTTAGGGTTTCCGTACTTTAGACTGGCAGGATTTTCTTGCACTTTTGTAGTCTAACGTTATGTTCAGCAGCAGCTCTACCTCAGCGCAACGAGCGTGAGACACACATGGCTGAAGACCTGAAGACATTCAAATGTGTGTGTGTGTCACGCTCATTGTGTGGTAGTTGGCAGTCCTGTCTACCTCCTCGTCTGTCCAGACAAAATTATACGTATTCACGCGCTGTTTCATCGTGTCGTTTCTCGTCATTATTGTATTTTGCGCTGGGAGAGAACAGGAAGAAGAAGTAGAAAGGTTCTAAGCAGGCGCTTGGTCTTGGTGGTGCTGCCTCCTAGCCACCTGGCGTGCTTACTGCATTGGAAAATAGGAAATTTCACACACTTTTGCATATATGCTAACGCCCGTCTAAACGTGAGAACAAAACGCCACCTCTGTTTTTTTGGGTCAGATCGCTTCCGTCTAAAGTGGGCCTCAATTATTTCACTCGACTCCAGAAAAACAGAAGCCCACAGACGCATAAACTGGTAACTATGCTCCACACTAGCACTCAGCTTAATAAATGAATGTTGTGTAGGCACAAAGCAAAAATAGTTATCAGACTAAATTGTTTTTGGCTTCTGTGTGCAGTATTTTAGTATTACGGCCCTCCCAACATGATGAATTATTTTTCCATAAGCAGTGTTCATCTGAATGAATTTAGGTTTTCCAATCAAGTTTCAGTTCATTTCATCATCTTCATGTGCATGTCTGCTTTTGGGGAAGGGGTGGGGAAGGGGGGGTTAACTGGAAGGAGTTGGAGATTAATGGTCACACTGTGATAGAGGCGGTTGCCCGGGGGACAGTTTGGTGGTGACTTCCTCAGCCAAATCACTTTCCAGGAGGAGCAGCAGCACAAAGCTTAAGATAGCTCCATACTTATCTGTTGTAAGTCATCAGGGAGGAGGGGGGGATGAGAGGAGGTCAGTGGGGGACGGTAAGGGATAGTCAGTGAAGAATACAGATGTGAGGAGATAGGAAGGAGTTGGAAGATGGGTCAGGTTGTAGGAAAGAGGAGGGAGGTGGAGGTTAAGGGAGGACATAAAGGAGGTGTCAGTGTCGCTCTCCAGCTGTGAGACTTCTCTGAATTCCAGTTTTAATAGCGAAGAGGCGGGAAATGAAGGCTGCTTCAGACAAGTTTTTCAGAAGAGTGGAAATTACAATCCAGCCCCCTGCAGGGTGGCCCAGTGTAACGCTTCTTACAAAGGCCTGTATGTGAGGTCTTAATACAGTCTAATTATCTGCACAAAGAAATCACTCACCAACAACAGCGTGTGTGCATTTATTCATGTTTCATTTTAAAATAAATGCAGTTAGATGTATATTCGGACGTGCTTGTTTTAGGTTTGAGATATTTAAACCAAACATATAAATCACCAAAGCATCTTTGCAATAGGAAGCTGTAAAACTGCAGATATACGGCGACACATCTTTATGGTTTGTAGCAAGCTAGTTGTTTAATCCTGGGCCACATCATCACCATGGTTACCGAATTGGGTACCAAAATCTTTTTTAAAAAAAGGAATTGTTATAAAATGTCAAAAATATATATTTTTTTCATATAAAAAAGCCAATTCACTTCTCAGAAATGTTTCAGCTATAAGTTTATGATTGTATATTGCTGAGGACCAGATAAGCTGAAGTAACGGGCCGGATTTGGCCCGTGAGCCTTGAGTTTGACATGTGGGTTATAATTTCACCAGTGTTGTGCGTTTACCCTGCTGGCTCCAACCTTTTAAAAGTGTGCCCATCTAAAATGTCTGAAGTCCCTTCAGAGTCGTTCTCTCTGTTTACCTTTCGAGCTCAGCTGTTTTGTAAAATCGTTCGAGTGACCTCCTCCCAGGTCAGTGCCTCTGCCAAGAAGTCGCAGTTTCCATCCATCACTCCATTCCTGAGTCATGGTGTTGAAGAACGAGCAGAAAGATAATTTTTCTACAACACTGTGATGTCATGGTGAAGTTGACCTTTAGATCCTGTGGTTAGAAAATGTCATCTATCAATAATTTCATTCTTTTGGACATGTGTGTTAAATGTTGCCCTTTGTATTACGTGAATTGTGGAACCGTCGTCAGAAATGGGATTTAGATTGGACTCATGAGAATGCCGTTCATCATCCATCCATCCATCATGTGACCCCCCCCGGCTGTTGTGAAGCCCCGATTCACACGATGTCTCCGTGAGACTGTCTCTCAGTGGTTTGGCCTGACACACATGAACACACGTCTCTTTAACACTGATGGATGAGGAGCACCGTGCTTTTCTGGATCACGCCTGAAACCAAACATGGAGTCACTCCGAGCTCTGAAAGCCACATCAACATTTAACCGTGCGAGTACAGCTGGAGATAAAAAAAAAACAAAAACAACCTAATACTGTAACAAACATATCTGCAAAGCTTCTCTGACGGGACGTTTTCACAAACAAACTCACCCTGGCGTCCACAGATGCTGACAAATGGCAGGTTCTCGTACCAGGTGTCATTACTGAGCCGCTGCTGTGCGTGCTCTTTCCTCGGTGATGGGGCGTTGCCCAGGGAAACGGTTCTGCAGCTGAAACTGAGATTGAGTTTCCCCTTCGTCAGGGTGACAGATAACAAGAACCTGGCAATCAAATGCCAACAGTATCAGACGCTCGACTAATCAGTCAGAGCTGACAGCTGACTGCAGGCAGACGGACGGAGGATGGATGGTTCCTGCAGGGAACAAGGACGAAGGACACGACAGAGGATGCAGGAGTTTACGGTGGCAGCGCATGAAATGAAAGACACAAATATGAGAGGGGGTTATTTGTTAAAGAAGAACTCACCGTTAAATAATCGTTCTAGCAGTTTTCACTTTTGTAAATTTTGGTCTAAAAGCCAGAGTTCCCACCAGATTATCCACATTTATCTCCTCCAGCCTGACAATACTGTAAATACCTGCTACTACAAAGTTCCTCTTACTTCATTATTCCAAACCAGTGACGTGCAGTGAGGTTCAGACTGGTGAGGCATTGATTCCATCACAATCAGATTTACAAATATATGAACCCAACAGAGTAGATTATTGGATGTTGGATTTCTACGTAACTGCGGTCATTTCGGTGGTATAAAAATGTGAACCTTCACATCCCAACATCTACGATACTGAAGACTTGGCTGTTTATGCTCATGTGGATCTACAAGTCTGAGATGAACTGAAGTTAATGTATGAGACAAACATGGTTTCGATTCACCACGTCACCATCTGCACCCCCGTCTCCAAAATGTTCGTGCAGAATTGGTGTCGGGGCGTGCACGTGCTCTTGTAGTAAATCACAGTCATGACATGCACATGTCCTTCGCTGTCAACGCCTTGCATGTTTCCCATGTTTGCCTGCTCCAACACACCAGGCTCACATTTATGAGTCGTTTCCAGAGCTGTGCAGAGCTTCATTATCCCAAAGCTGTTAAACTGATCCACTCAGTTGAATCTGGCCTGCTGATCTCATTCATTTGTATCTGATTCAAACAAATTGGACAATGTGTAAGGAAGACTGTCACCACTGAGACGTCATTTTGTCAAACAAATAATTGCAATCAACAATTTACCAGTGTGGAAATATATTTCTATTAGTTTCTTTTTGTTAGTTTTCTTCAACTGTGCAATGGAGTGGAAAAAAGATGATTATGTTGATTATGCAGCTGTGATCATGATTATCTTCATATCTCCCGTCTTGTTAATTGTGACGGGGATGCAAGTTATTATTATTGTTGAATGTTTTAGACCCATTAATGCTGTTTTTCCTCAGCAGTTCTGCTTTCAGTTTTGTTTTGGAGGTCAGATCGGACCGTGGCAGGGTTAATTTGGCAATTTTCATCTTCATTTCAGGAAGCCAACAACAACCAGTGCTCCCAGACTGAACTTTTGGCCTGTGTATTAAATGGTCTGTACATTACATGATTAGTCGGCAGATTAGCGCAGGCTTAGCAGATGTGCATGTCAAATCCATCACGAATCAGAGCTAAGCTTCGCGTCCCATGGAGTCTCCATTTAAAAATGAAGATGTGAAGGTGCAGGGAACGCTGCTCTAACGGGGTCAGAATATCTGAAAGGACGGGACACTTGAGATGCCAGCGAGAAGCTTCACACCACAAGCCTCAGTTTTCTAGCAGAACAGAAACAAGACTCCAGCATGGAGGAACTATATGCTGAGTGAATGTTTGGACTGTTGAGATAAGCTCATGATTGTGTGGACACAGAGGAGGTGTGCTTGAGCCCATGTGTGTGGTGTTACTGAGTGTGTTTACTGTAAGTCCAGTAGTTATGAGTCATGGACGCTTCCCAGAAGGTTCAGTCCACTGTAGACGCTGACTATTAAGAAAGAAGAAAAGCTTTGTCGATGTTTAGTTAGTGAAACGTCGTGAAAGCCTGATCTGTTGAGGAGGAATCTCTTAGGATTTAAAAAAACAAAGCCTTGATGCTTTTACTGTTCATTAAAAATGTTTCTTCTACAATCTTTCTGGCATCTTAGATTCATTTTTATTGATAAATTAAGTGATTACCAGTTGTACTCTTCTTTTTTTGTATGTGTGATCTGTAGTTTATTTAGAATTTTAACTCCACATAATGTTTTTTGCTTTTTTTAAACTGAAAAGAAAGGCAGCCAGCGCTCTTGGACTGCAGGTTTTTTGATGAAATCAGACCGATGATCGGTTGATCGGATGCAGGTGTCGTCCACATCGAGAGGAGCCAGCTGAGTCGCCTCCTGCATGCCTCCCTTCCATGCGTGTCCCATGCACGTTTAACCGGAAGTATTCCTCGGGGCGGACTCAGGACACGCTGGAGAGATTACGTCTCTGGGCTGATCTGGGAGCACCTCAACAGTGGGAATCGGTTCTACCTTTCATCTTTGCTCCTGTCTTGTTGTGTGATGTACCACCACCGTTTTGAGCTCCGTTGGACCATTTTGGACCACGATTGCTCATCTTTTGTCTGAGAAATCGTACGGTGTGAACCCAGCGATACAGTTTTTTGAGTTTTTTGTTTTGAATATTTGTAGTTTCACTGTTGATGTTCACAGTGTCATTAAATTCTGTATCTTTTTTTTCCCCTTTCTTTCCTCTAATTAAATTGTTGGCAGTAAAACAAAAGAGCACAATTCCCAAAAGTACTGACAAACGTTTTTCCGTTACTGTCCGTGTGATTTCACCCTCAGGTCTGTTAGTTGCTTCCTCTAACACTGGTTGGCTGGTGTGTATTAATGTGTTTCTGTAAATGTCTTTCTGTAGACTTTCCAACAACTTTATCATCCTAATTACTTTTTTTTTTTTATCGTCCCTCTTTTGCCTTCTAAGTAACCCCCTATGAATTATTTAGCAGCCATAAATCGTATCAAAAAAACAGCTCTGGTTGGCCATAAAGAAACCACGCAGGTGGAATGTTTGCTCTCATGTCTTCCTGCACTTCAGATCATCAGCAGTTTATGAAAAGCTGTGTTTGCTGAATTAGAAAATGGGTATGCATCGGCCTGAGCAGAGGTTTCTGCACTAGAAGGGTGAGTAATGATGGAAAAGGAAAGAGCGTAACTGTAGATCTCACCTACATCGTATCATTTTCTTCTTTCTGTAGCCTCCTTTTTCCACTTAATCCATGAAATATGACACATAAATTGTAATGTATACTGTGTTTGCTGCAAGATAATTACAGAAAATTGCAATCACATCAGCTGTTTTGATTTTTATTGCACTGAAAGTGCTTAAAATTATTTTATTTCACTGCATGAAAGCGTAAGTACAAGGTGGACGTCTTTCTATCCTCAGCCCTTTGTGCTTGCTGCAGCACACCTACTTTCTTTCCTTAAACTCCGCCCATCTCAAATGAAACCTGGAACTCAAAAGCTGCTCATAATTTTTCCCCGTTTTGCAAGAAGTATGTAAAAGTGACAGTACAGGTGGGACACAGGCAGTCCTTCTGTATTCCTCAAGCTCCCTGCTGTAGAGCAGAAAGCAGAGTTTCAATTATTTTTATTAGCATTTCAATAAAACTTAATGATCCCCATCACACCAAGTCTCACAGAAACTACTTTCTTGATTAAGTCAATTAGTGGAAAGTGTTTGTTTCAGCTAAAATGCGGCAGATAAAATTCAGATTCAGCCTCTGACAGTTTTTTTTTTTTTTTTGTTAAAGGTGAAACCCACTTTTTGAGCTTCGTCAGCCGATCAATAAGAGCATAATCCTGTCTTAGCCCAGATTTGTTTGAGCTTGCACCAGCTGTAGCTGCTCAGGTTGTTGCTGTCAGCTGACACCTGGCTGATACGTCTCTATAGTCTGTAAAGGCCGATCTTTGTCATGGACACCTGACGCTGATGTTTCCGTCTATGAATGGAGCTTAATTAAGACAATGTGAAGTTATTTATTTTGGCTGTCGGAGGTAATTTATAACATGTATTTTGAAACAACAACATCAAGGCTGGCTGAACAAACATCTGCACAAATGCTGATGTTTGTGTTTTGTGTTTAAACTTTCAGATATTTAGGTTGGTTGCATATTTCTTACCATATGTTAATGCTGAAACGTGACATTTACACATTTCAGAAGCCACATAATAACTGACAAGACTGCTTTAACAGAGCAGGAAAGAGTTCACGAGACAAAATTTAAGTGTCACGACGAGCACGGCCTTGCAGCTTTGAAGGAAATAAAGTCAACTCACGTTCTTCCAGCGGTGATATTCAGTCTCAGAGCAGTAAGTACGAGGACGTAATAAAATCACGGGTTCATAGCAAGGTCATAAATGAAATCAGTTCGTCACTCACGCAGACCCACACTCTAATAAGGGTACGTAATCTAGGATGTCATGTTCAAGGCTCCTGACCTCCTCTGACCACTGTGGGTTAAACAGCTCATAGATGGATAGAGTAATCCTGGTTACTAACTAGTGGTTTGAACAGTTGAACTACTAAACCCAGTAAGTTTTTCTTGTCGCTGATTTCTAAAAACCTTGACATTAAGTCCCCTGCTGCTCGACCTGGAGGATCCTGATCATCTCCAGTATGAAGTCAGACGAAAGCTAATCGCTTCTCCTGTAGCCGTCCCGCTGCACAGCTAGTGCTAATCTCTTAGCCTGCAGCATTAGCGCATGCTAAGGCTAATCTCTTTCTGTGTAGTGGCGGGCTGTGCTAAAGCTAATCCGCTGTTGTGTAGTTGTGCTGATTCTCATCCAGCTGTCAGTCAGAAGTGCTGACTGGAAATGAGAGGAGTCGCCATGAGACGCTCCAGCTCTCCTCCATCAGCTTTATCTGCAGCTCCAAGTCCCCTTCTCCTCTGGCAGTTCAGCTCTTTCTGTTCGTCACCTCTCCCCTCTCTTCGTCTTGCCTCATCTTTCCATATTCCTGTTCACTGCCATCTCTCTTCTCTGAGACTGTGGCAAAAACAGGTATCCCTTTTACTGGTCCCCCTTTACTGGTTTTTTCACATAACTGAAGAGGGTCAGCTGGAGCTAGATGCTGATAATCACCAGAGTTTGGTTGGATGGACAGGTGTAGGTGTGCAGACTACAATAAAAGAGGTTAGTCTGGAGGATCCAGAACAGCAAAATATGTGATAACACGGCGTTTGTGTAATAACACAATGCCAAGAGCAAAAGACGTAAGCTATATTGTTTGACAGGGTTATAAAACTATCTGCCAATAACTTTGTAGTTTAACATTCTGCTAGAAGGATTCTTCAAAAGTGGAAAACGTTTGAGACAGCTACCAATCTTCCCAGGAGTTGACACCCAAGAATATTAACCGCGAGGCCAGACCACACAATGCTCCGAGAGATACGCAAGAAGGAGCTTCATCTCAAGTCCTACAGGCCTCACTCAATGTCCAGTAAAAGTTCAGCCACTATAGAGCCTCCTCTGTCTCAAAGGAGCATGGAAGGACCACTGAGATCTGTAAAACCGTATCTGAAAAAAGCCTAGAGCTTTCTGTGGGGCAGGTAAGACCAAAGTGGAGTTATTAGGGCTTCTTGGTTACATTTTGTTTTTTATTCCTTTTTTAACCCATTTTTGAGATGTCCACTTCTGTTTCTATTTTATTCTTCCAGTGTTTTTATTTGTTTTAATTCTTTAGGTGTCTAGCACTGTGGCCAACTGAGTTGTTTTTAAAGTGAATAAAACTGAGTTTAGTTGAGTTAAAGTGGGACAAATGAACGTCTGCAGTGCTCAGATCAGAAGGGCACCTTCTCTACTTGTTTTCATGACTTTCTTGATCTTCTTAGACACCTCTGCTATGATGTCCTCCGTAGCTCCGTGAACTAGTTTTGTTGTTGTTGTTTGAATGGTGCCATAAAGCAGAACACGGTGGTTGCAAGAGACGACCAAAATGGGAATACAACATAGTTATTGTTGACAGTAGGAATGTGCCAACATGACAGCTAGATGACGCTTTCTAATCCTTCCAATTAAATTGAAACTAATATCTCAACATGAAAAAAAAAAAGAAAGAAAACTTTCTGTCGCCAAAAGCCAAACTGAGCATTTCAGCAGTAATACTTGGTGGTGGAGGGGTGATGATTGGTCATTGAGTCTTAGTCGACGCCATGACTGGAACCTTGCAGTCCCTGCACCAGAGATCACGTGAGGTTAACGAGGCCATCTGTTCAAAAACAGGACAAGGATCTGAAGCTCACCAGGACCTCCACCAGAGTGGAATAAAAAATGAATTAATTTGTAAAACAAGTCCAAACCTTCGTCCAGTTGAAATGTTGGCTTGGGGCCGTATGAGGGAATGAACAGAAATCTCAATGAAATTAAGAGAAGTTGTACAGAAGACTGAGCCGAAAGGAAAGTTATACAGGAAACGACTATGACTACATCAGTGATGTCATTCTCTGGCCAATCAGTGGCCTGCAGTCTGGAGACATTGCATTTTCAGCTTGACTCAGCTCGCTTGGATCCCCAGCTGAGTAGGTGCTAAAAAAGATATTATCACCTTCAGGAAAACCCTTAAAACAGAGCTGAGCCAAGTAGGTGCTCGTGGAAAAGACCTTTCAGTGTTGCCCAGATTATTTTCTTTTTCCTTTCCCAGTTTATTTTGTTAAATAAATAATGAGTGGTGAAAAGAAATTATATTATTTAGTGTCTGAGGTTGTATTTGCTTGTAATCGAGACCCATTTCAGTAAGATTATTTTCAGACACAAACACAAAAATGCAAGAAGGAACTCTTAACTGATGCACATGATTGTAAGTGAAGGTTCAGTTCCATTTCGCCCCCCTTGAAAAAGTAAAGAAGAGCGTGCACGAAAGCTGGACTTCCCCCAGGTGGAGCGCTGCCAGCATTAACAGACTTGTTATATCCCACAGCTACATGTGAGCCGTGTGTGTTTGTGGTGATAAATATGTCATCCAGCACAACGGTGCAACTCACTGATGTCTTTCTAATAGTTCTTGGACAATAACGGAGCTCCGTGGCGAACATCTCACAGAAGTGAGATTCTAAACCACCGGGGTTCCAACAAATTATTGCTTTGGCTCTGCTTGTGGGGATTTGTTGATGAAGACAAATATATTGAACATCAGTGATGCCGTGAGACAAACCAAAATAACGTCCATGTGTGATGTCTTGCACATCTGCAGAAGCAGACTGAAATATTCCAAACTAAGTTAAATGTCTTTGGGACGCGTAGTCCTGATTTTGATGACTGAAGCTGTGAGGAGTGTGATGGAAAATTGTTAATTCTTAATTAATTCTGAATTTTCTGTGTGGTCTCTTACTGTTCCTGAACAGAACCAGAAGGAACAGATGTCCACGCAGATTCGGATGTTTTGATTACGATATTCTGTCCCGTGTCCTTAAAAATGAGTGCGTGATCAGTTCTTCATCAGTCCTGCATTTCTCTCCTGAGATGTCTGACCCTTTTGCACGCAGTTATGATTAAAGTTCACGGAAAACCAAGTCAATGCCAAGTCTTTATCCAGTCTTAGGTTCCAAAGTCACCTCACGGTAAAAATATATGTGTTATATATTTTTTTCCAGAACATATGTCATCCAGCACCACTGGGGTGTTTATTTCCTTCCAACCTCCATGACCTTGCTGTCTAAATGACTCCAAGTAAGCAGAAGTGCAGTCCAAGTTAATTCAATTAGAGAATGGTATATTTCTTTAAAAAAAAAAAGAAAGAAAGAAAACAATCTGTTAAATTTTATCAAAGGTAGCATATAAGCACTTCAAAAAATGCTTATATGAAAATGTGCATATAATGTGATGTAACTTTACTCCTGAGATCAAACTTAAGTGATATTTTCAGTTTTTGTTTTGTTTTTTTAGCGATCATTCTCTGACATTATCTTCTAATTTATTTTTCTGGGACACCTGCTTCCCTTCAACCTTCCTCGTCAACTTCACCTTGCGTTTTCTCATTTTTCCCAGCATGCCTCAGGAGAATTTCAAGAGAACAATCTGCCGTAGGTTTTGACGCGTAGGTGGAGTGAAAGTGGAGGAAAATGTGAGCAGCTTTTCTTTTCTTTTTTTTTCTTAAGTTGTGCTTTTTGCTCAAAGTTTCTCATTCTTACAATTACAGAAAATGAGCCTCCTCTCCCTCTGTTCCTTCTCCTCCCCCAAAGGCATTTAAACATCAACCCACTGATTCTGAACGGCTGAAGAGCTCAGAATTTGTACCATAAAATATGAAAACAAGATCCTGTCAGTGCTTCTTATTCAATTCAATTTATTTATATAGCGCCTATTTACAACAAGTCATCTCTAGGCGCTTTAGAAACCCAGAGCTTGACCCCTGAGCACATGGCAACACCATCAGTGGCAAGAAAAAACTCCCTCATGGGAAGAACCTTGAGCAGAACCCAGCTTATCCCATTCTATATATATGTATATGTACATATAGAAAAAAACCCTTTGACAGACAGTTTATGGCAACAATGCTTTATAGTTTAAGCTCATCTGCTCATCTGATTTATCCCATTTCATTTTGGCCACTGATCAATGTGGCATTGCTTTGGCCTCTACAACGGAAAAAAAAAAGATGAGACAAAAGACATGTAGGATGTAGTTTGATCTCAGTCATGCCACTTAAGGTCCAAAACTGAAATCCAATCAGCTGCCTACAACATATTTATTACCTTTTGGCCATAATCATCATAAAAATCATTGGTCATGAATAGGTCATTGTCCTAATGTTTTGCTTCTTTGTTGGTGTTACCACAGAAAGATAGCAGAGGCTGCAGGCTGTGAGCTCCATGAGCTTTCATTCAGGCCTGCAGCCTTTGGGAGCCTCATCATGTTGGGCGCATTGAGCAGGTTGATGCTTCTTGAGGGTTGGATTAAGTTTGTTGCTCCACTTGCTTTGGTCTTTGTTCCCTCATGGCTTTTTTTAATGTCAAATATTAATCATATTGCTGTCTGCGGGTCTTCCACTTTGGAAATTACTGTAAGACGACTGCCATGATGTGCCATGAGGACTTTTATCAACTGCAGAAGGAAAAGAAATGTAAAAGGAAGCCAAGCCAAGCCAACTTTATTTACAAAGCACTTTAAAAACAGCAACCACTGACCAAAGAGCTGAACATAAAAAATATACTTTACACAACTAAAAGACAAAAACATGAAATAAAAACCACAAAACAGAAATTAAGAATAAATAAATAAATGAAATTAAGATGAGAAATATAAGAAAATAATTGAAAGAAATTAAGAATTACATGTTAAAGGCGACATCTCAAAGCCTGGCAGAAAAGGTGGGTCTAAAGAGGAGATTTAAAAATGCTCACGTCTTATATTTAGGCAAGGCAAGTTTATTTCTAGAGCACAATTCATACACAAGGTAATTCAAAGCGCTTTACATCTACATAAAATCACAAGAGGCAAATAAAATCATTAAAACATATAAATAATCAATAAATAATTAAAAATGAAGAATGCAGAATAAAAGTATAAATTAAAATTAAAAAATTAAGTATAAGAGAAAGGGGAAAAAGACAAAAACAGCAGTTAAAACTATTTTGCTTTTGATTCTAAGATTCA
>JBAMYA010013814.1:0-17310 GCA_037176975.1 Arrhamphus sclerolepis | reverse complement strand
GCTCACCCTTTGCTCTTGTCTTGTGTGTGGGCGTACATATGTCCTTGTCTGTACTTTTTTTTGTGTGTGTGTGTGTGTAACGGCTTTGCTATATTAGCGTGTTCTCAGCACTTTAAAAAGCAGTTTAAGTCTTCAGTCGGTCTGTCTTCATCACCACCAATAACACAACTTTAATCTCTCAAAAAAGAAGAAAAAAAACAGGAGATTTGACACGTGTAAAGGAAAACTGAGTTAATTTTGTCTGGAATTCAGGCCTGAAGAAAAGTCAGTAACTTGTTATAATCATTTCCAGTGAGAGCACAACAGCAGTTTTACATTCACTCTGATGTCACATGTAACATCATTGTGTATGTTGTGATTTAACTCGGGCATTTTTTTTTTCATTTTTCTTTTTTTATCTCTATTTTGAGGAGTTGTTCTTTTTAAACCCCCATTTAATTTGAATTATAATTTGTGTGTGCATTAAAAATGATGCAGGAGCACTGTGGCTGCTCTGAAGCAAATGAATACACCAGACCTGGTTGGGACTGAATGATTGTTTTTTTTAACATTAATTTATATTGATTCAGCTGAATTGAACAAATGTACAAAGTATCAGGTATCTTTGAAGCGATTGCAGTGATCAGTCATCATTTTCCTCGATGGTTTGGTCGTCATCCAGTCAAAAAAACATCAAGGACGTGGTCTTCATTATCTGTCCAGGTTGTGGTTGTTTTCCATCCAAGAATGCGCTTCTTCCACAAATGAATGTCATTACCTTCTTCCATTCTTTAAGTCAACGCCTAATTAATGACTGAAAACACTCCCTGCACATCACAGTACCTCGTCACCTCCTCTCATTACTGTTCGCTGGAAAGTCTGAGACCGATCAACCTCAAAAGAAGCACGCTCCTCGTCAGCCATTAATTGGAACTGTGCACTAAAGTATGACGATAAACACTTTGTGTTCAGTTGGAGGCGGAGATCAAACCTGGACGGGGCAAAACTAGAACTGAATAGATCTACCATGGATGAATGGGTCCTACCAACCAGTATAACCAAAGACAAATATGAGCCACTAATTTACTTTGTGTGACTTGTTCCATATCCAGCAGCCTTTAATTGCATCTCTGCTTTTTTGTGCCTGCTTATATTTGTCTCCCACACCAAGTTTACCACGGCTGGCAGCATGGATTAGTGTTGCAGGTTAAGTCTTTGTGAGGCACAGGTGCAACAGAGCATCCAATCATGCTGGGTGACAGGGGGATCTCACGGCTTTACCACTGTCATGCCTGTACGCTCAGAGCAGCCACCGCAGAATAGCAGGAAAGCAATCATACCACCAGTGAGGCTTTGCTAGAAAAACTGAAAATCTTCATTGAACTGGAACTTCACCCAGTAGCCAAAACTGTTTTCTGGACAACTGGGCCTCAAAGCAGGTCATTAAGTAGCACTTTTATCGCAACCAGCCATGTGGTTAATCGCTAGTAAGGACAGTTGCAACACTGTCATCACCATAAACACATGTCCTGTCCTGCTGTTTTCAGTTTCACTTAATAAAGAACCCTCAAACTGGAGTCCATGGTGATGATGACCATCACCCTGCACTCAGCACATTCACCAGATGGTCCCGTATTTTACAGTCACTGATTTTATGTGATGACTCAACTATTCAAAGCAACCATGACGGCTGCAGGATTGCTAACAGCACCTCGTACTGCATCTACACTCCTTTACAGCAAAACCAACAACAGTGAAAGTCATTGTGAACGTCTTTGCTTGATACCAGTGTGGTTGTCGCTCTGCCTACGTCACATGCTTCATCTGTGATTGGCTGCAAGCTTAACCAATGGTGTTCCCGGATAGGTTTCTGGTCAGGCTAACACCAGCAAAGCAGATCTGTCCTTCACATTTTATACTTTATATGCCCATTTGTCTTTTATGATATACTTTTAATTCTTGGCAGCCTTTGTTTTTCATCCTTGTGCAAATAATGTTCCCACTTTCACCATAATATGTCCACTCAGCATCACAGTAACACTAGATTATCTCTCACAGCTGTTCCGCTTCTACTCTCGTCTCTTGACACTGCTCAACTGATGCAGCCAATCAGAATACCACAGCTTTAAACTATTTTACTTGATGCGGTACAAAACAATTCACCTCTTGTCCAGTCATGGATTGAAAATCCAACTATGGAAACATTTTTTTAAACGCAGCTGTATCAATGTTTTTATTTCTCCTGTAAGTCTCGGCGGGGATTTGCTCTGTTTAATAGCCAGCGTCTAGTGGTGAGATGAAGAACTGCAACAAAACCTGGAAGAGGGGGTGAGAGCAAACAGGTGTAGACCATAAAGACAAAGCACAACCACAACCTGGACGGATAAAGCAGACCAACACCAGGAGAAAGAAAATTTCAAAATAAAACAGGAAATCAAGCTAAACCTGAGAGTCCAGAAGCTAAAGACGAACAATAAACCACGAGAGAAGTCAATCAATATTCCCAGTCATTTTTCATTTACTAGAGGGAATACAGTAAGTATAAATAACATCTAGAGTGATTTGTATATTCTGTATGTTTGAAGAAAAAAAGAGGCTATAATCTTGAAGTGGTGAGGCCAATACAACAGCTCTGCACAACCCTTACCATTTTGGCCTCATTGCATTTAATTAGTGTGGCACATGAAAATATTTAATCCCACCACAACACCACCACAGTCATGCGCTGTGGAGTCACTGGTCTGGAGAGGAAAACAGAATAAAATACACCTTCTCCATTTGAGGCTACATCTCATGTTCAACGGAGTATGACTGGCCACCGCTCAGAGCATATCACACATGGTGGCACTCCAAATGGGCTCCCGGGCACCCCCACCCCCCACCCCCACCCCACGCGCACCGCGTGCGTTTTTTTAGTTGTTAGTTGTTTTTTTTATTTTTTTATTCGAATGTGCGAGTGTGACACGTTCTGAGGATTTCCACTTCAGAGGATAATGTGAATGTGAGTCACGGCTCCGTCTCTTTTTCTCTCCCTCTTTCTCTCTTTTCATCCAGAGGCGGGCAGCAGGAAGCTGAAGGCTGCCACCCGAGTCCCACAGAGGTCTGCAGGAGTAACGCTGACAGACTGAAATAGCATCAGTCATTTTTTTCCCATAAATACTAAAACCTCACAGCAGTCACGTGTCATTTTATTTTACCTTTACATATATACACATATATAAACTCACTCTATTTTTAACATGGGACAGCACTCAGCATATTGATTGGTTCAATAAATGTCTCCTTGCCTGACTTTTTGCATGTTTACACGCTTCCGTGGTCGTTCCTCCTCATAAAATTCACCTCATTTGGCAGTTCAACCAGCTCTCTTTCAAGGTGTTGCTGGTATCCACCTGATTCCTCTCCTTTAATTCTCATCTTCCCCATTAGACACGTCTTACAACATTTCTGTTATTTTGGTTACTCTTATGCATATGCAACTTATCCTTTGTTTGTCTGTCATCTCTTCATGTGCGTTTTCTGCTGCTGCACCGTGGCAACTATAGCAAACTTTTTTCTCTTTTTTAATCAACTTTGGGTCCATTTTCTAAATCTCCTGCACAGTTCTGAGGTAGAACTTGTGTCTTTATTGCACATAACTGACAAACACGGTGGTGCTGATCTCGCATTGCTGTCAGACCCTGCCTCTACCTGGCCGAGCATCTGATGCAACACCTATGGCAGCCATCAGTCACCGCAACGGCAACTGAAAAGTGATACGAGACATGCAGGAAAAACATTCCCTCCTTCATGCCCATTTCCTTCCAAAGCCTCCCTACTCAGCATGTTTTTTTATTTTTTTTAAAGAGGGGTAAAGCAGTGATAAAAGACACACGGAATCGTCATATCAGCTGAAGATGCTGTCTCGCAGTCTCCATCTAATTATGTGAAATGCTTGACGGTGCTTTGACGTGAGGTGGGGGTGGGGGGAGTAATTCTCTGTGTCTCTCTTTCACACACACACACACACACACACACACACACACACACACACACACACACACAGGAGTAGCATCTCTTTGCTTCTGCTCACAGGGGAGAGCTGGCATGGTAAAAGGGACAGTTACCATGACAACTGCTGACAGCCAATTGGGGCCACTTGAATGACTTGACTGACAGCTGCTGTATCTGTGCGTACTTGACAAGCATCAGTGCTGAGGTATTCGAGACCTCACCTGTCCACTCTTTTGTTTCCTACTCCACGCACCCCCCCCCCCCCCACACACACACACACACACTTTTATACTTTTTCCCCCCTCAACTTCCTCTCATCTTTTTTCCCTCCTCTTCATTAATTCCTCCCCTTGTAACTACCTCCCAACTAATGAAAGCATTCAAAGATAGTTTTTGGGCTGGCAGAAGAGGTGTGTTACTTTGGCCACACAACAGCAAACCCTCCTGAGACCCTCACAGCCACTTATGTGCCACAATAATATTGGGTTTTTATCCCACTGCATGAGAGTGGAGAGGAGAAGTGAGGGGAAAAGGGACTGGGGAATGGATTATTAGATGAAAAGAGGAGAAAGATAATGAGCACCACACTGAGAAAGAACAGACGTGAAACAATGAAACATTAGAGTTGCTAAGTGAAAAAGTTGCTTTTTGAATCAGAGAGGCAACAAGACCGCCTGTTGCTTGGTTGCAGTCATTTGGACTCTATTTGTCATCTACGTTTCACCCTCAGCAGAAATAGGAAGAGGGAAAAGGACAAGTGGTCTGGTACTTTTGGTCCAGCCCAAAGCAAAAAATGATGCTCTTAGTTCAGCTTGATGGTTTGCTCACATTCGCCTGAGAGGACTTCCCCAAAGGAGTCGCCTGACTGTCCAGTGGCACTGGTCCATCTGAACGGAGGCGCTGTAACCATCTCAGTCGTCTTTGTCTCGACTGAAGCGGTCTCTGGTGAGGATGTCCATGTGGTTCAATCGAGCACATGTCAGCGCTGCCACTTGAACTTTGGACCAAACAAGCGAAGCGACACGTCTTGGAAAGATATATATCCTATACCTTATATGTAAGATTTATATCCATACAAATCAAATCTGCCCAAACATCCTCATTTCAAGCATCACAACCAAAACAGTACCCAAAATAAGTGCTGCCAGAGCTGAAACGAGGACTAGGCAGGCTCTGCTGGGACGCTCAATACAAAAATATATGTTAATCTAACACAATCACTTCCATTTATAAAATATAACATGTAATATCATTTACATTTTTATTTCCGGGTTTAAATATGCAGCATGACAGAGGAGGTGTCTGATGTTTCGGGTTGATTTTGTCATCACAAGCAGAAAAGAACAATCAAACTTCTGCTGAAATGTCCAGGAAGAGGAGCATTTGTTTTGTTTCCCAGCAAACTGCTAGTAGCTATGTTCTATGGAGAAGTAGCTGAATGAAAGGAAAAGAGACGGGAGCCGCCTCTCGCTCCAGAGATGGCGCTTCTGGGTTTCTTCATCAGTTGGATGTGTGTGATGTGCGTCGTTGGCCGGCGACACATCACTTCTGTCTTCTGTGTAGATTTATCCGCTATCTCTGCCACTTCCTTCCAAGGTTTATTTCTGAGACTGGTGTCTATGTGTGACCACAAACTTTGAGCAGACAAAAAAAAAAAAACGACTGAACACCATTGTTGCTAATTTTTTCTCAATAATCCTATAATACGAGGTCCAATCACAGTGGGGTATGACTATAGACCCAACCCCACCTATGATTTCACACATTAGCTGGCTAGTTGCATCCTGACACATGCGTTGATGCGTCGAAAGTTGAAAATTTCTCAACTTTTGACAGAAGTACAATTCCTTTCAGGAACGGATAACATGACCAACCTAAGGAGACCAGCGCATGCTATGGGTACGTCCAGTCCTGTCATGAACGACCCTCCATATTTTACTATATTTCTGCGTTGTCATTTATCTGCAGCTCCTCTCCTGTCCCCAGCTCTGTCTACTCCTCAGGAGTGAAGGAGCTTTCTCTGTCGAGAGCATTTAGTCCTGCTCCGTCTTCTTTTTTAAAATTTTACCCTCCCTCCTCTCTGTCTCAGTTTGACCGTGACCTGAATAGGCTTTACGGAGACGACACCATCTGACTGAACTAGATACAGTGACACAAATGTGTAGATACACACAAATATACACATAAGCCACATGGCGCTACCATGGTCCAGCAGTTTTCTAGTCCAAGTACTCCTGATGACCACTGCCCCTCTAATGCACAAACACACATCAACAAAGACAGCATTACCAATGCTTCATTAAAACTGTATTTTCCATCATGAGATAATGCACATCAAATTACTGTTTAAATAACAGGCATAAAAGGTAAATATGGAGTTTTCGTACTGTACATTTAAAAGATGATCAGGTATCCCTCAAGCATAGGGCTCATAATCAAGATGGACGCATGAATGGTTACCATCCCAAACGTAGCAAAGTTCAAAGAGAAATCCGAGGCAGAGGATGACGAACACGACTAATACGTTTCATCTCTAGGAGTCTAAGTGTCCACAAGAGTCTCCATTTGGGTATAAAGCGCTAAGAGGGACCCATCTGAAAAGAAACTATGCTGTTTCATGTTTAGGTCTAATGACAGCCATAAATAAATAGACTATTTTAAAAAAAAAAAAACAACAGAAAGTATGTGAACTCTTTGAAAATGACTGAATTTCTGCATTAATATGCCATAAAATGTGATCTGATCTTCATCAAAGTCACAATAAAAGACAACACAATGTGATGAAAACACACAAATAAGAATGTGCTTTTTTCTCACAAGCTGTATGTCATCTTTGGCATTCAAGTTCTTTTTTGCAGCACTGTAGCCAGCAGTACTGAGCTTCCTTTTGTTTACTTGCTTTGTAAGGCACAAACTTAGCAACGGAGAAAATAGGATTTTTTTTTTAAACATATATATACTATTATTCATCCCTGTGGGAAATTCTGCCCGCATTTGACCCATGTGGGCTGCCTTGCTCAGGGGCACCTCATCCACGGATGTGGATGTGGGGAAACACTTGTTCAGTACTCCGCCCCTCCACATCATTGGTACCGGCTGGGGATTAAACCGGTGACCCACCAGTTGCCAGCCCAGTTCTCTAGCCAGTACGCCACTGAACCCCCCACAGTCTCATAAGGCTAATTCAAGTCACACTGCACGACGTGAAATCGGTAAACAATTCATTTCCACCATGTTCCAAGAGGTGATTGAAAGAACTTTGAACCATGGCTCCAACAAATAAATCTGAGTGTATTTCAGGCTCTAAACGCAGCATCATCGCCTCATCAGCAGGTTGCTGCTAATGTGCTAATGCACAGATGACTCTAAAATTAGCATTGTTGTAGTGGTGTTGGTGTGCTTCGAAAAGAAAATCAATGAAATAAAGAAAGAATTATCTTTCTTCATTTCATAGAGTTGCACATTTTTCTTCTCTTCGGTCAGTCGACCAACTCCACCTAGTAGATCCTAAATCTCACCTAAAAACTAATTTTTATCCTCTGCTGAATGTTTTATTTATTTATATGTATTTTCTGTCATGCTCATTGTATATTGTAATTTCTGTTTTTCCTATAACTTTCACTTGTCCAGCACTTTAATCAACCGTCTTTTTAAAGTGCTTTATAAATAAACCTGACCTGACTTGACTTCCTGTTTCTCTGTTGTATCTGTTGCTAGGCTACTGTGTTTACGTCATTTCATGGTGCGTTCCTATTGGTCGGTTCACTGACAGAGATCGTACAGGCAGCGACAGGCCGTCACACTCTGAGACGATTCCTCCAAACGCTGCCGATATCTATCGTAGCGCATCTTTGCTTGAAGACGGTTCCATCTTTCATCTTTGCTCCTGTCTCACTGTGAGATCTACCACCAGCTACGATGGAACATTTTACCACGATTACCCATCTCTCATCAATTCAATTCAATTCAATTCAATTCAATTCAATTCAATTCAATTTATTTATATCGCACCTATTTACAACAAGTCATCTCTAGGCGCTTAAGAAACCCAGAGCTTGTCATCATCAAAAACAGACAAAATCCTACAGTGTGAACCCGGCATTAAATCCTGAGAGCTGCAAGGACAGAGATATACAGCCTTTGCAAATGTACAGGCACACAATCAACATGGTATTAACATATTTTATTATAATTAGAAATGAACCAAAGAAAGTAGTGGGCTCTTGAACTTTAAAGGTAGTCAGCTGGCACAGTCAGTCGGTTTTCTGGAAAGCGCTGAAGTTGGAATGCAGCACGCTGACGAATCTGCCGCCTCCACTGAGCACATTTACATATTTAGACCTGAGCTCAAAGCACACAACGGAGCTAATGACAACTCCTATCTGTCCCAGGTGTGAAAGCATTCCTGTTCATGTAATAAATGCAAGAGCAGATGAGAAAATGAGAGAAAACAAAAGAAAGCAAGCCAAAATTTCAAAAGGTGTTTTGTGTCTTTGATGTGCCAAACGACCTGAGGGCAGCTAAAAGACTGGTGTGTTTACGCTGGGGGTGAGCGCTGCAAGAAGCCCGTTCCCCTCACCAGGAGGCATCTCTTTAAATGTTAATGCCAAAATAATGATTAATAGAGCTTTAAAGGTCCCATAAAGTTTAAATCCGGTTTCACCTCGGCGTAGTTAAATAAGGATAGTCTGGCATGTCAGACAGACATGCAGTGAACCTCAAATAAAAATATGTTTCTCCAACCTTGGAAAGTTTCAAGAAGACTTCTCTCAGCAGCTGACACTGAAACATGGAGCTATGCATCACAACCGTGACCTGTCAGCACCTGTCCATAAATGCCAACAAATATCCAGATTAACAGAGTTTAAAATATTTTGAAAAGATTTAATCATTGAAGACCATTATGGTGGAGGTAAAAGTGAATCCCAGCAGCCTCGGCCGTCTGTCTTCAGCTACATGAACAGCTGACACTGCAGTCTGGCTCCGGCAAACTTTGGATGATGGAACGCTGGATCACTACAACAGTGTTTCTCAGTCCTGGTCCTTCAAGTACCACTGCCCTGCATGCTTTGCATGTGTCCCTGTGCCACCACGCCTGATCCCAATCAATGGATCCCTTGATGTATCAAGGTTTGCACAAGACTTAATTTGAGCCAAGTGTGCTGGAGCTGGGAAACGTCCAAGACATGGAGCACAGTGGTCTTTGAGGACCAGGGCTGAGAAACACTGTTCTGGATTTTCTCTGCGACTGAGATGTCTGAGTGCCAGTGAGTCCAGTTTTATCTATGAACTTCTACCTCAGCATTTGTTCCTGCGGGCATCAGCCGAGGAGGAGGAATAAATATTGTTTTTTTAGGAATAACTATAAACGTAGCTGTCACTGTCATCTCCATTCATTTATTTGAGCTGGTCGCTCTCATACAGTCAATCATACAACCAGAAATATGCTCAAATAAATTCTGATAACTTCTACCAGCGACTCCACAGAGGCATTGCTTCACAGTAAACCAACCAATCAGAGTGCAGCTCATTCATCAGACATCAACCAATCAGAGTGTAGCCTATTTAATTATTAATCAAGACACCCAAACAGCTTTTTCTCAAAGCTGAGAATCACAGAGACTTCATGGAGTGAACGAAAATGCACATAGGTGATTTTCTTTAAAAACAACATCACATCTCCTATTTGGAGACCTCAGAAAACAGAATTTATGGGATCTTTGCAGGCTTGTAAGGAAAGGCTGATGTGTCTCGTTCAAGTGCTGACTCTGTAATATTTTTTATGTTTTCTTCTTATCACTTAAATATCTTTTTAAAAATGCATTTTTCTTTTTTGTACACTAAAGGAGAAAATATCTCCATTAGCACTGAATCACATTTTCATCTCACTTCACCTGCTTCAGCCCATCTACCACAGCAGAACTGTGTGTGTGTGTGTGTGTGTGTGTGTGTGTGTGTGTGTGCCTGGCCACGCTTAGCAACAGACCAGGAATATTCTTGGAAACATGTGGAGTGAGAGAAGACAACTGGGCATGCTCAGATGTTCTCAACAGGTCGCTGAGCACAGTGCTACAGGTACCTACCACTCTGCAACTCCCCCTTTGTGCTTATTTCTCCTTATTTTTCCCCCCTCAGGCTCTCTTCATTTTTAAGAATCCATCCAATTTTTGCTCATTTGTTGTACTGAGGGTGAAAAAAATAAAAGCTCGCATTTACAACCCCCACCCCATCTCTCTTACACACAGTCTTAGACACACGCACACACATGTATTGAAGGGGAGCATCAGCAGCTTGTATTCTCTCTCTGCATCTCTAAGAGGGTTGCCCTAATTCTTCTTGACAAGGGCTGGGAGAGCCAAGAGAACATCTCAGCACACACACAAGAGCATGCACATACATGCGCCTGAATATGCCACGCCACTATCCATTTACACACACAGGCATTTGGCAACAAAATACACGTCACTCACGCCCAACACACAGCGACACGTTAGAGCCGGCGGCATTTTACATTAATTGCCTTTGTCACTGCTTTCAAAGCAGTTTCAGTCCGACTCGGCTATATAGTTTTGCCCCATCGACACATGTCTCTGGCCTACGTATGAGCGTAACTGCTAAATAAAGACATACAGAAGATGAGATAGCCCTGCTTTGTCTGAGATCGCAGCTGCTGGATGTTTTTAACAGAGTGAGCGTGTCAGACGGGAGGATGATGGATGCATTTCTTTTGCTCCGGTGTCCCTCATTGAAGCGTTAACCTCTGCATCTGTGTTATTTCTCCGTTTCATGTTGTCTTGCAGTGTTATCAACAGGAGGCTGAGTGCATGTTTGTGCACGGCAATACGGAGACAGGCTTGGATGTGAAGACCGAGGCCAGAGGCTTCTATATGGGAGAGAGAACGGATGACGGACAGAGAGGGAGGCAGCTTCCCTGGAGGAATTCAAGCAGCCTCCGTGCTATGTGACCAGGATGGAGATGACTTCATTAGGATAGTCACTTTCTCTATTTTCCCCTACTGTACACTGTAGACATTGGCTTATTTTATGTTTAAAAGAAAAAAGAAAACAACCAAAGAAACAAAAAAAAAAAAAAGAAAACAAGAGAAAAATCCTTCAACAAATGGAGTTAATTTTCCATTCAGACACCTCATCAGAAATTAAAAAAACAAAAATCAAATCAAGCTGGCAGAATTTGAGGCATTTTGATTTGTTTTATTTTTTACCTTCATATCTCATGGAAGGCAATCAACATCTGTGTGAAAATAAAATGCCAGGGCAGCAACCGTGACCGTATTTTCTGTTTCTGTTTGTGTGTCTTGAGCTGAAAATGTCATCAGCTGTCTGTCTGATGGGATGCAGCATAAATGTACGTGACTGTGTGTAGATTTAAATGCTTTGAAATGCATGCATGCTCATACAGTGTGTTGTGTGTGTGTGTGTGTGTGTTTGTGTGTGTGTGAGCCCTTATGAGGCCCTTCAGATGAAATGCTTCCTTGAGTTTTATACCAGTTTGACCCAGAGTTTAATAAGGCTCTTTCATTATCTGTGAATACCACAGAAACAACTTCAGCGGAGCCTCTAAACCTCTAACATCAGGGCCTACAATCATGGGCAAACGTTAGCAAGCTGCTGTTTGTAAAAACACAACAAAAATCATCTGATCGTCATGGGTCTTACTACTGGGGAATTACAACCTCAGATCAACACCAACAAACACCTTTTTTCATCATCACGCTACTTATTTAGAGGAAAATGAAGCCAAAAAGGAAAGAAATAATAATTATGCAGGTAATACTAAGCACCCCCTTAATGCTTCCGTAGGATTTAAGAGGGCAAGTTTCAGCCAAGCGCTGCTGATCATCAGCCCTCGAGTCCCACGGGTTTTTATAAAAGCAGACATTTGCTGCTCTGCAGCTTTCAGGTGTGCATTAACACAATGCCAAGAGGTAAAGACATCAGCGATAGTCAAGAAGCAACTGTTGCTTCACATCATTCAATGACTATGTAACAACTTGAAGTAGGGCTGGGCAATTACGTTCAGAACCAATAATCGACTTTATCTTGCTCATGTAAATTATTCTGATTATTTATCTTCTTTAATGACCATATGTAGCTAAACTGAATATGCTTCCTTCCATGTATTTTGAAATCAAAGATGTGCACTCTTTAATTAGATAAATATCTCAGTTTTAAAAGTTCATTATTTGAAAAATCTTGTCAGTGATCTATGAGAGCCAAAAATTAAAACAATAAAATAAAAACTAAAATAACCGCTTATACATCGTCATCGGGGTAACTTGTTCAAATAATCATGATGTTGATTTAAGGTCCTATCACTCAGCACTAACTTCAGTTGTTACACAAGAGTGTGAGTTCAGAGTTCTGCAGTGGAACACGCTTGGATCAGTTGTGAGATCAGGCTCCTAGCTTACGCTTGGATCACGGGAACAGATCAGAGCTGAACAAAATAAAACAACATCAACTATCGTATGAAAACAGATTTTAAATAAAAGCCAAACATGCAAAGAATGTAGTTCTCTGAAAAAACTATCATCACATCCTTGAATAGGAATCAGAGGATCAAATACCATAATCTAAGGAATCACATCCTAGTCACTCTTTGAAGGGCCAATTTGATCTGAAAATATGTCGGTCAGTGAGCCTTTCCAGCTATGTAGGATACTGGGACATCACAGGGTCAGACGAGAGTAGAATTAGCAGATTCCCTGTCTTTATCGCCGCACACCTTTACATCACAATGCATTTGCTGCTTCTCATAAATGAGAATTTAATTTCCTCAAGATAAAAAAGGTGGAGTGGAGATGAGATGCTGACTCCCCCTTAAAACCATCTGCTATGAACTGATGTGTAAACGTATGGTTGACAAACAGCTGTATCTCTGTGCTGTTCTGACCCAAGCCCATGCGGGGTCAGTACCGCTCTTATACACTGCATGACTCTTACTCTTGGCTGTCACAGACGAAAGATCAACATGAAGGAGTCAAAATTGGTTGTCCAACATTTTACAATGTGAGCAGTTTGACAACAAAACAAACCTGATACATTTTCTGACAGCGTCAAAAATACTATGACTCAACTGAAGTGCCACTTGAAATGATTAATTATTGCAACCTAGCAACAACATTCCCAAAAAAAAAGAAGAATCCCAAGTTGGCCTTTTCTCCCAAACCATGAATGAAACCTCATTCTTCTCTTCCATCAAACCTTTTTGAAAGCACTTCTGACAAATGCTACAGCACTGCAGTTCATTTCCACATTTCTTAACTGTCTCTGCAAACTGATGATGCAATTCTACATCCACAAATCGTACAGTATAAAGATGTTATGATCCTATACGACTACAGAAGTTGTGCAGTCATTAGGAGCCCTTAGATGTGAATCAGTTTAAACATCCTCCAAAGGTCTCTGTCATGTGAATATCTGGGACATGTCTGATTGATTTAGGAGCAGAGTGAAGCTGATTTATGTTTCTACGTAGCAGCTACAGGCCCTACGCCACCATTGTTTACTCCACATGTGTCGCTCTGTAATTAAAACCAGCAACCACTAGGTGGCAGTGTGGGGTCTTTACTCTACAGCATTTCTTGTGGTCCGCGTTGCCGCGACACGTAGTTACGTTGGCAGAGAGGTGCACATCAAGCTACGCCGTTGCCAACGCTGCAGGGTTCACACCTGCGGTGTAGCAACGGCGTAACTTTGACACGAAGTATGAAGCAGCCATGAGTGGGGAGCAGAGGATGCCCAACAGGCTGCTCACTGGAGCACAAAGAAACTAGAGGATTTAGTTGTGGTGCTTGATCAGGGAATCAAAATGGCCTAAGCTATGGGACTTTTAAGACCTCTGAAAATAGGATCAACTTTAAAAATAAATGAATAAATATAAAACCCACCAGAATGTCTCCTTTAAGAAAATCACAAATCAGAATGGCTGAAAAAACTGTTAATCTTTAATGAATCCGTGGTCAGCAGAGCTTTGTTGTTAACCTTCTGAGGACTTTGTTTCCATATGATTTATATGATGTGACCATGTGTCCATCTCACGAAGAAACACTTCAGCTCTCATCAGCCTTTTTTTTTAAAAGATGACTGGATATCCTGATCATCGTCAGTGCCCACAAATCAATTTATTTAAAATGATTACAGGTGACTGGTTTATCAGGGCACGCTAAACACATGTAAGTACACAGGACCAACAAAAAAACATCAAATAAAAAGACGTTACTAGAGTGACTTCTTATGAGTACCAATGACAAGGCAGCAGATGATGTAATCTGAAAGTTAACCTGAGTTAGTTCACTTTGCAGCTGCTGATGTATAAGGTGTGCATGTCCTTGGCTCCGTGTTTTATGGCCTACCTTTTAAAGTAACACCACAGCTGTCTAACCTTCACAGTAAGGCCATCATGTATGCTTATTGCCCCTCCGTTCGCCTCGTCTGCATGTCGCAGCAGTGCTGCACGTCTGCTTTCTGTGTGTTAGTGTGCAGTCCTTGACACTCGCCAATGTTTTCTTCTCTCCTTCCATCCGATGGCCGTCAATTCTTTTTTCTTGACAGCAGCCATAAAATTCCAGATCTAAGGTCGGCATTGTTAAACTGTGTGTGTGTGTGTGTGTACATGCATCTGGAAAGTAAAACCACCTGGAGCTGGCAAACAACAGAACTAGTGAGTTCAATAACAATTTCCTCAGAGTGCAAAAATCTGAATGAACCAGACTAGAAGAAGCTCCAACCTGACTAAAGTTCAGCCTCTAGGTTATAGCGTGCAAACAAAGACTCAGAGATGTACATTAATGTCCTCTGAAAGCAGTCGCGCTCAAAAACAGATCCAAAGTTAGACAGACAGGACAATGGCATCCATTCAAGGCAGTTCAAAAAATGATTTCTTCAATATGGCTTTGTCTCGGTGATTGCCTGCACCACGGCATTCTCATCCAAAATCATTTGAATTCCCTGCTGCTGAGAGCCACATGTAAACACAGAGGAAAGTTATTGGCTGCCACGTCACTGCACGCACATCCTTTTGAGCTTCTTGCTGACATTGAACCCTCGCACAGCAGGCAACTCAGTCTTCTGCTCAAAGTGATGGCTGTCAGCAGCGTCGTCAATAGGAGAATTATGACTTGAGCTCTGCGGGCCCAAAAAGGGTCAATGAAATCACCTCCCAGTGGCGGAGTGGGTGTGAACAGTGTGAAAATAGATAGCCCATCAGTTGCGATTTGTTGCGGGGTCACAGGGTTATCGGTTAATAATCGGCACTAAGAAGAAAATACAAAGATATGTGGTCCGTCTCGAAGAAATAGTCAGAGGGATCTCTCAGGGATCTGTGGATGACGTCCATCTCATTTACAAAAGGTAAGAGACATCTGGTAAACTTGCTCTGACGATAAAGGAAGCTATTGAGGAAATAATCTGAGCATGTTTATGTATCTGTCTAATGTTAGCTGGCTACAGCAGATGTTTAGGCACACCAGTAATTTGCTAATTCACCAGCAACCGTTGGATTCCATTTCCATTGTACTGGTGTCTCTCTCCATCAAACTCTTGTCCTCAACACTCTCCTTTGCGTCCCTGTGAATGTATCACCCTGTTCGTTGCTCTGATTGGTTGTAGCCTAACCGACTGCGTGCAGAGGCAGGTGGTCCCACCTCCTGGATGAGGAGGTCCTACGCCTCGTTCTCAGGTATCTTTCACAGAGACAAAAGAGGGAGTATTATGGAGAGATACCAGTATAATGAAAATGGAATCCAACGATAAATATACATAATCATGTTCAAATTGTTTTTGTACCAGTCTGTAGATATGTTCATTTCTTCTGGGAACATAAGTGAAAAGACATTTCCTTTTGTTTCCAGCCTCTAGTGGTCATTCCAGGAACTGCACGGTTTTTTTTACATTTCATAGATGAAAACCAGATGTCACGCTTTGGTTTCATCAGGGCAACTCATAAAAAACGTCATGAGTCTGATTATCATCCAGCTCAGCTTTGTACAACCTACATACCGTATTTCCCCAACAGCCTGGGCCTTTAATACGCAAAACCAACTTGGACAGCAGGTGTTTAAAAGAACCAGGCGGCTATTTGCTTCGGGCCTTTATTTATTTATTTATTTACTTGCTTTTAAAAAAATTTTTTTAGATTCTGCTCTGCATATTTTACAACTCAAAGCTTAAATGTAGCGTGATACTTTTTATTTTTCTTCACTCTTACGTTATCGCTCATGTCCCTTTTGTGTCCATTCTCCTCCATGTTTACCTGTCCTCCGGTGTGCTTAAATGCAATTCAATGTACACTGAATAGACGTCAAATTGGCGCGCTGCGAGTCGTTCCCTCTGACACTTCCGCTTTCTGTCAAAGTAAGAGTTAATCGGTCATTTAAGACTATGACCCTATTTCCTAACGCTAGCTAGTGCTCTTATTTTCACAGAAAACGCAAGTGCTGCACAGTTATTGTAGCTAACTGTTTACTTCTGCCAAAATAGGATGAATAGCCTTGATTTTGGGTTTACCTCAATATAATCCAAATATTCACCCTGGCGGTTATTCAGGTGGGCATTTAATATGCAAAATGGGCAGCTATTTGCGGCCCTGCGATTAATTGGTGAAACACGGTAAATCGTTTTAATCCTTTTTTTTTTTGTTTTGTTACTGTGGGCCACTTCATATAACTGTTTCACAACCAGTTCAAGCTTATTTTGACTTCTTATTCACACCCTTACCAACTTGGATGATCAATAAAGAGAAGAGCCTTGAACCAAAATCAGTAAGATTATCAAAATGGAAAGCGGTTTTTGGAATGGAAATGGACGTTTTCTAAACCACTTAAGATGTAGAGTCTTATTGGAAAGTTTCAGCTCACGAACAGCTTCATAACTGCAGGGATAAACTGAGCAGATCAGTCTGGGGGAAAAAAAAGTTTCTACTCAACAAGGCCAGAGTTAGATCTGAAAAACTCAATGAGCATTCTTACTACCGTCCATGTGAAACTGTTTAGTGAGGAGCAAGTGACAAGCACACAGCAGCAAGACACTGATCCACAGGTTATTGCTCAACAGACCTGCTTAGTTTATTGCAACAGAAGGAAAGAACAGGTGGGGGAGGGAGGAGGGGGGCTCCACCAAGATAATATACATTACCAGAAAGATAATGTATATTCTTGATGATCTTAGTGGAGGATTTAATAGTCTAGATGACTGATGTCCCAATGCGGGAAAATAAATATCGTGGAATTACAACACATAAGAAATACTTTGTCCTCCAAATGGACATTTTTATTTGCATGAGTGCATCATTCAACTGCAAAGAAATTGAACTAGATG
>JBAMYA010013793.1:0-17312 GCA_037176975.1 Arrhamphus sclerolepis | reverse complement strand
GTGTGTGTGTGTGTGTGTGTGTGTGTGTGTGTGTGTGTGTGTGTGTGTGTGTGTGTGTGTGTGTGTGTGTGTCAGCAGTTCAGAAAGAGACACTTATATATTCAGAATATATGCCATGTGTGCATTCTTGTTTGCTAAAAATGTTTTTCTTGAGTATGCACTAGGACTCAGGAACTTACATGGATGTATTTTTCTTATTCTTTTTATAGATTGTAATGTTTTTATTGTGGTCTCTCTTGAAAATGAGCCTCAACAAGAGCAACATGTAGAAATAAAGAATTATGATAAAGCATTGCAGCAGTGCCTCTTAAGGTCTTGCACATGCAGTCTAATCTAGTTTGGTTAGCGCTGACGACAATGCAGCATGCACATATTCACGTACCTTTGTTTTTCTTGTATGCAAACTGTCAGCAACAGGTGCACGGAGCTTCACAGAGGCATGGGCACATTAGGTGCTCCCGTGACCACAGAACACACCTAGTGAGTTTCGGCTCATACCTTCAAGCTTTGCATTGGAAATGGATGCATGTGGTGACAGTGCACAAGACTTAAAATCAGGCTTTTTACATCAGTCAACATGAAATCTTCATATTGAGGAATAGTTTGTGTGTGTGTCTGATAACAGTTGGTCTAAGCCTTTATCTGTGGGTGTGTGTGTGTGGTATAGTTTGAAAGAGATGAGGTTTCTTGCAGCTGACTGGTCTTTCAGAGATGCAGGGCGCAGGGCCATCTAGCTGCAGCTGCCCTCTCTATATGCTCTTTGACGGGAAGAGACATGGTGTTTACTTCAGTGCCCCAATCCACACATACACACACACACACACACAAAGGCGTATTTTTTACTTTCTATTGTCTGCATTGGAAGGGCATGTTGTTTCTGTTTGTTCATTGTAATATACGGTATATAACTAACTACAGAGTCCGCAAAGCCTCGTACCCCTTTTCCTTGTATTTTTAGGTGAGTTAAATTCTTCCTCATTCACTGACCACAGCTTCATTATTTAAGCTTCAGATAGTAGCACAGTAACGCCCCTAATACTGGCACATTTACTGCAAGCACCCACACCCATACACACTAGTTATCCATGCACACAAATAGAGCATTCATTGTTTAACCAGCTGAGCAGACTTGAGTTCTTAACCGTTGTTCTGTTTATGGTGTGTTTGTCCAACGAAGATAGCTGTCCCACCTGTTCTTTATCTACACTGTGCACCCACTCGCTCAACTGGGGCAACCGCTGATAAACCTGACAACACCTGATTGCATTATTTTTGTTTTTTGGATTGAAACGCCAAGCTTTTATTTAAAAAAGAAAAAAAAACCAGCACTGATTTATGTTAATTCTTATCTTATGAGGGTTTCTGTTTTTCCTTTCCAGGCTTGGATGACAACTTGCAGCAATATGTTAGTAATTTTGAGAGGGAGAAGATCAGTGGGGAGCAGCTGCTGAAGATCACACATCAAGACCTGGAGGAACTCGGTGTGGCAAGGATTGGACACCAGGAACTTGTTCTGGAAGCTGTCGATCTGCTCTGCGCTCTGGTTAGTAGATTCATAATTAGCTGACTTCAGTGTGCATTTGCAAAGAATTTACAGATGAAAAGCACAATTGTAGGACTTGTACCTTCAGGAAGGGCTTTGTAGTAGAGGATTGCCTAGACCGCATTCTGATCCACCCCACCTTGTTCTCAGCATCGGCATTCAATAAAGTATCAGCCTTTAGTTTATGAATTGGCAGCTAAAGAGATCAGCTATGCCGAGGGGCTCATCATTTCCCACACAGCTCGGTGGGGTGTGGAGGCACCACAATCCACAAAGGTGCCTCAGGATGCAGAGGAACAGCAGTATCTTTGAGAAAAGAGAAGAGGTCAGGTCATAGAGGTCCTGTGCTGTATTTGAATGTTTGAAGTCGTGCAAGATTATTAGAAGCAGTTGATCTCTCATAGATTATTTCAAGATACCATGTTTGTCTTATGTTACTTGTTTCTGGAAACAGCTGACCAGCTATTCATGATCACTGCTGCCCTAAGAACAAATACGCATTTGTCTCAAACTTGTCAAGATGAAAAGAAAGATGAAAACGGCCCACACTCCTTCTGAAAGAGATCCAGGTTTGTCAGCAGATGGGTTCGATTTGGGGTTTTATTACTTCCTGTGCCTTAAAGGTCCCAGATTGTGTTCCCTGCATTTTGATCAGCGTCAGCATTTCTGTGTTTACGCTCTCTTAAAATCCTTTACATTAAACACTTCCACATGTTGAATTTTTAACACGGAAGAATTTTAGCACTGAAGAAACGTTAATGTTCACTAAGTGCTCCTCAGCCTGATGGTAAAGTGAATGCTGGAGGTTGAAAAGTAGGATTTCCTGCTCGATGATGCACCACATGAGCACACAAATTCCATCCCGAGTAAGGCAAGCACATTTCAGTATGTGTCTCACTTTTTGGCTTGCTGCTCTGCTTTATGCTAGGGCCAATTTGAATTAAACTATTTTAAGTAGCTGTGGTATTGCTGTCTGACTTAACTCATGTAAAGCTCATACAAATTTCATTCATCTTTTCACTAAACTAAGAACCATATGGGACATCCAATGAGGATCTATTTTTACTGAGATGACTAATTGCTTGCGTTATATATTCCTATTCAGTTTGGACAGGAAGTATTTGACACTTAGTATTCACCCGCCTTCCCCTTTCTGTTGAACATCAGGCCAGGAATTCTGGACTTTCGGCAACCTTTCACCCCTGATGGACACAGCTTGGCTTAATGTTTTTTTGTGCATTAGGGAGTTTCCTTATTAAAACTGAGGCCACAGCCTTCTACACGTCCCTCGGGAGGAAGTGAGGCCCCACATTCAATTAAAATTGACTGATGCAAGGTCATTGCTTCTGACAGGAACACAGACCACCAGTGCCTGAGCCCTGACACACTGACTTTATTTTACTGGATGTCTTAACAGTCTTAATGGTTTCTGCAGAGTGAGAGCTGCAAGCCAAGACGTCTATATTTGTTTTCAGACAGTGGTGAACTCCTACTTTATCTATAAAGCATTGAGCTGGGATTACATATGAAATCAGCTGTTTTAATCATGTTTAGAGATGGATTTTGTTTGTTTGTTTGTTTGTCTTTTACTAATTGCAAAGGCCCGAATCTATGCTAATCTATGCATAATGTAACAAATATCTTAGATGAAGCAATATAACAAGATGCACACACTTGCTAATTCTTCCTCTCCAGGACTCATTTACATCTTTTATATTCATGTGAAATTAATGATATTTGTGGCGAAGGCAGAATCAGTGTATTGTCATGGCCATACAAGCTTTATTTAGAAAAAAAGTAAACATGGAAGGTTTATAAGGCCATTTTCAAAGAACCTGGGCTCCATCACTCTACAATCAGTTCTCCGTCGGAGGGAACGTCTCAAAGTTCATCCCGAGTTCACAATCTGCAATGCTCAAAGAAATTGAGAAAAACTAAATACTTACATCTTAGACTAAACATCTCAATCAGTTTAAATATTGAAATTCATCATGGTATGATAAAATAAAAATAAGAATCACTTATTTTGAAGGGTTTCTGGTGAAAGGCTCTACTCTGCAGCACAGCTTAACTTTGCACGTTTGTATGTGAGCAAAGCTCTCGAAACCTCTGGAATAATGTCCTTTGAACAATCAAAACCAAACTGAAGATGTTTGCCCATAATGCACAGTGCCGCAGTCGGCAAAGACCAAATACAGCACGTTAGAAATATCTCACACCATCTGTCAAGTAGCATGGTGATATAACAGAAGAAAAATCAGGATGTTGCAATATCATAGTCAAAGTCCAGATCTGAGCCTGACTTAAACCCTGTGGTGGGATCTTCAGAGAGCTGTTCACGGATTAATGCCCACAAACATTAAAAATGTGTAAAGACGTGACGGCCAGCAGCAGTGTGAGACACCAAGAATTCAGCTACTCGGTTATTATTTCTAAAAGCGGCTCTACAAAGTGTTATCGTGGGATCTACTCAGTGTTTCCTCACAGCATGTGTTTGTATTTGCTTAATTTCAAGGCTTAATGATAAAAGGATATGTTTCATTTAAGTTATTTTTTTTTGTTTGTTCGTTTTAAAGGGGCAACTACTTTCTTGGCTCTGTATTTTAATATAAAGTTCCCTTCAAAGAGCTCTTAAATTAGTTTAGGGTTAACCTATTCCCTATATAAAGATGCAGAAAGAATGAAAACTTGGCGTTTCGTGAGCTCAGCTGGCAGTGTTCGCCCAAAGCTCTTTGCGGGCTAGTCAAAGCTGCTTTGACTGTGATTACCCTGCTAATAAAATGTCAAGAGGCGATTTTTTTTTTTTTTTTTTTTTTTCTTTTTTCCTGGAAAATGCTAACACCGCCTTTTATGCTAAGAGTGAGAAGCCAAAGCATTAGATTATTTATTTCCTTTTTCCTATAAGTCCTTTGATTATGTTTGCATATCTTTAATGTATCAATGATCTGTCTCATGTCCAGTGTGGCAGGAATTAAGCTACAGCTACTGTTTGACTCGTCCAATGTTTCAGCTGTTTCCGTTTGGGACTAAAATGATTGAATTGATTTGCATGCTTTTTTTTTTTTTTTAAGCACACGTCTGAGCTCCAGCAATATAAAAGGAGACACTAACCACTTGCAGATTTTTGCTTTTGGCTGCCAAACACATTATTTTACTCATTGCAAAGCTTTTTTGGCCTCTTTCATGTTACACGTAGGACAGTACTGCAGGCTAAAATACAACACTCACCTTTGGGACAAGAGACAGACCACACTTCCTCTGTTTGCTTAAAGCAAATGTATTGTTATAATACCACTTATTCAGTTAAAACACTGCAACTTAGTTTGCCAGAATACACTCAGTCCTCAAAGGAAAAAAATGCCGCTGCTCAGTCCCATGCTGATTTGTACTGTAATAAGTGACCCTTAAAATTGCAGATCGTGGCTGCTTTCATGTTTGTGAATCACCCATTAATTAGAGGAATGCAAAAGCAGGAAACAACCCAGTCTCAAGAATGCAAACTTTGCCCCACTTGATAGAAATCAGGTGATGGCTTTCGCACGCCCTAGAACAAATGTAACCACTGCTGCAGGCAATTTTATGCCCATGTTATCTTACAGGCACGTGCGCTTCAATCATATCTGTTAAAAAGAAATGATTACACCCCTTCTCTGTACAGGAAACAACATGTTTTTCCATGAGGTGGGGAAAGAACATAAGGATTTCAACCAATAGCGCATATACCTGCCAGGTTTAAATTGCGTTCATGGGTTCAATTTGCTTGAGGATGCTCGTTTTAATCTCGTTTGTCTGTCATATGTTAATTTGGTTTTCCAATTTCTCTTCCAGAATTATGGAGTGGAAACGGATAACTTGAAGAATTTGGTTGTGAGGATGAGAGCTGCGACCAATAGCTTACACATGGCTACAGCTGATCGGAGAAAGAGCCCAGCATATGAAGGAAGTATGTCTCGCAAGCCACCCAATGACTTCCTCACCTCTGTGGTGGAGCTGATCGGTGCAGCAAAGAGCCTGCTCGCTTGGCTCGACAGGTGACGACACTTTCTCACTTCCGTTTATTTCATCCCGTATTGGAAGGACTGCCGGTAGCTGTAGCTTACCTCACCAGCTTTGAAATGAAAAAAAAAACATGTTTTATGTTTGATTTTCTATTTGCATACATTGTAGAATATAGAGAAGATGGGAAGTACAAACTTCCTCGAGTGGTTGTGATGGTCAAGAAGATAAGCTATTTTTAGCCGTTGCGTGTCAAGTTAATGCAAAATATTCAGTGTTCTTCTATGAACGTGCTCCAAAACACATTACTTCATAGAAGCGGAGCTTATTAAGCAGGTTGTCAGGAAGAAGTGATTTTTTAAGTCTGGCTTATGTTGTTAAAGGGATGTCATGATATGAATGCTAGTGGAAGCTCAGATCACCTGATTAATAGATAAAATTCTGCCTGGCCTCACTTTCTCTCTTTTTTCACATTGTTGCAGGACGCCTCTTACAGGGATCAGTGACTTCACAGCTACCAAGAACAAGATCATTCAGCTGTGCCTTGAGCTCACCACCACAGTTCAGCAGGTTTGCATGCTAGTTAGTTCAACATTGCACATGTAGCCACCCCCTAAGAAACATACAACACAATAGCCTTTTCCACTGAGCACATACTAGCCCAAGGGCACAGACATGCAGTTTAAAATTCGTTAGAAGAGCGTTATGGAGAAATGTGGTCTGGCAGCCATGACATGAGCCTGAAGCCAGCAGTCTGAGCACATTATTGCAAAAGCTGGTGTTTTTCTTGGGATCTTTTTTCCTCCGTGCCGGCTAATGAGGAGACCCCCTCAGTGTGGAAACGTTTATTGGTAAACGTCGCTTCTGTGTTTCCAGTTTCATAACACTACATAAGCATTCTTCAAAAGGTGGCTGCCAACATTCCCAAGGCTGCCGTTCTCCTTCAGCCATCTGGTTCCTGTTTCTACCTCTCTTAGATTCTTGCAGCAGGAGACCAAACTGCCTGAAAGCAGTGTGCAGGTTTTATGCAGGGACGAGGAAGTAGTCCATCAAAAAGATGGTTAATGGATAAAACAGATCTGAAAGCTGAAAACCTTCACATTTCACAATTTTATGCTGGAGCAACTAATCTTAGTACAGTTTGCTGTCATCTTGTCCAGCCAGTTTGTAATTTTTGGCCACATATTCTTTTTTTTTTTTCTCACACATATTTCTTTAGTGTCTCAAAAGCATGCATGTACAGACTTTTATCTTTTTAAAGGTTTGTCGTGAGCGTTTTACACTGCCAGTGAACGTGACTGCTGTGACTCCAGGTGTCATTTTTAGTGGGTTATTGCATCAAGATAAATTCCTTTCCCAGAGTGCCCATTTCCTCGCCAGAGTCTGGGATTTCAGCACCTCTGGTGATTTACTGTGGGTGTCCCGGTCATGGTCATGCAGGAGAAGTGGGGGTATACATTTCCCACACATATATGTGCTGTTCAGAGATCATGGTGCATTTTAAACGCCTGATAGGTGTTGAAAGAGCTTCATAAGACTTGTGCGGTTGGTTTCCTCTCCTGGCTGGGGCGGCGAAGCAGTTTGCACCATTAGTCTCAAACCATCTCAGAGCAACTGAATAATCCCATCATTTAAACATGTACACTGTTGCACAGGCTTTAGTGTTGGGTAGCGCCACTGGTAAATAAAAGTGGTTCCGCCTCAGTGACGTGGGAGGACGACACGAGGTTGGTTGACGCCGTTCATGAACTTCAACCCAAAATGAGGGCTTTTCAGATCACAGACTTTATATGAAGTTGTTAAATGAAGCCTGAATATACACGCACAATGAAGCACCACCATAAAACGGTGAACACATCACACGTCTTGGCTGACCCAGAGGAGGTCATTGCCTTTCAGAAAAGGCATTTTTCATGCATCCTACTGCTGAATAGTAGGATGAGATACATTGGATATGTATTGGATTGGATATGTCAGTCAGCAAAATTGCATGTTGATGCATGGCTAATACCAAGATATAGGAGGTTCAGGCTTGAAATATTGCTGCCCATGGCCTTTAATTGCTATCAGTGTAAAATCAGTCCAGGTTCCAGTGTGTCAGTAATCTCTCCTCTCAGCCACTTCATTGTCCGTCCGTGCAGATCTGCTCCGGTGGCAGATCAAAGACCCAGAGAGCTGCACACAGTCATCTGATCCACTTTGGTTGTGGGATCAAGTCAATAACGTGCAGGATCAGTACACCCAGGGAATTGTTTCTCAGCCTCTCACAGTCCCAGTCTTTGGTTTTGTGCAAGATATGGGATTACGTTATATGTAACATGCAGATCTTTGAAGGATTATCCATGCTTTTGTTTTCACATGACTAGATACTGTGAAATAAGAAAAAAACAAAACAGATTTTGTATATGTTAAAGCTTGATGGGACACATGCCACCTCTTGTCTGCAGCTCATAATTGCAGTCTTTTGTTTCACAGCCTCTACATTTCAAAATATATATTTTTAGTTCATCCCTTCTGGCTGAGTTTCCAGCGTAGTCATCCAAACACGGGCCACTCACCAAAAGAAATATGCAGTTGCTTGTTTACGCAAGCATAGCAAAGTTCTTTCTGAAACCACCATATATTCCTGGCTGACATGAGAAAGTGCATTGTATGGAAACAAGATTTTGGAACATTTTTTCCTACTTTGTGATCGCCATGTTTCCCCTTACAAAAGAAACAAGCAAAAAGCAAAGTCACGTCTTAATATTTCACCAAAAGTCCATGTTGGAAGCAGATACATAAATTCCAAAGAATATTTTAAAGAACGACATGTATTCTGCTTTGATATGAAGCCATCACTCCAGGACACAGACAGGTTTTTAGATCTTGTTCGCACAAACCAACAGGGTGACAGGATAAGTGCATTTGAAAATGGCTCAGTGGAATGTGCAAGCTATTAAAATGCAATGAGGAACTTTCTCGTCCTTCATTCACTATGTGCACAATGAGTTTCCAAAGAGCAACACAGCTGCCTTTGCACTTGGCACATGCCCATACCCGTCACAACGCTCTCTCTCTCTTTTATTTTGCTTTTGACAGTAGTTTGTGAACTAAGATGAAGTCATTTTTTTTGTGCTGTCTGGTTCTGGCAGTCCTTCACCTGTTTGTGTTTTTATTTTGGTTTTGACTTTCGTCAGGGTATTCCCATTATATTTAATTCCATAACACTTTCTTTTCTCACGCATATTTACTGTGAACACCCCCCCCCCCCCCTCCTCCCCCTACAAACCACGGACCCTTTGACCACCAAACAACACAGTTGTCAGGGGAGGCTGTTGCGTCAGCTGTGTCAAGTCCAGCTGCAGAGACCTGTGTTGGTACACTGGGAAGGAACATTGGAAAAACTTAGCTGACTTTGCACATTTCATTTGTGGCTCCTTCACCTAATGAACCCAGACCACGGCTAATGTCTTGTCTGACTTTCAGTGACCCCCGACTCAACTAGCCCACCCACTTTCAACTGTGGAAAGCAGTTTTGCATCCAAATATTTGATATTTATAGAAAACAAAAAGCTATTACGGGGACCATTGTTCTGAGCATGATGACAGGTTTTACCCCTGCTGTGTCATCTTCACATTGTGATTCTATGAGTGTTCAAGTTGTATTTGAGTTCCAGGACTATTATGCCAAACCACAAGGGGCGTTATGCAATTATAGCATCCACAGAATTTAGGCAAAGAGGTCATTTGAGACTAAAAGCTGTTTATTTTGTGGCTTCTTGTCATTTTTCTCAGTTCTATATGAAGGACTCTGATTATATCTTATTTATCTAACCCCTATACTTTTTGCTATCTCTAGATGTTGAATAGCTTCTTCCCAGTTTACTGCTTGCAAGTTTAATCTGTCATCATTATCTCCCCCGCAACAGGACTGCAGTGTTTACGAGATGGAAGAAAGGATCCTCGAAGTTGTGAGTATTCTGTATCCCTTTGCTACATTTCACAACCAAATAAGACCCAAGAGTTTATATACACATATATACATAGTGGGGAAAAAAGCCTTTTTACATGGCAATTGTGTGACATACCATCAGCTGTTAGGTCAGCTTCTGAGTGAAAAGAGCAGACGGGTCTATAGGATCGCCAGCAGAGTAGGCGGCTCTAATACGCCCCAACCATCAATCAGTGTTTCCTGTTGCTGACACTCTCCAGACTCTGCGGGATTAAACCGGGCTTCCTGAAGCACTCGTAGACAAAACAACTGTACACAATAGTGTTTTATTTTCCCCTTCCTTTCTTCCCCTCTCATTTACCTGCACTTGTTTTACTCTCTCTTTTTGCCACCTGCTTCTTTCCTCTCCATTACTTCTGACAGCGACTTAATTCGTCTTTCATTTTCACTCGGTGTAGGTTTGTGCCTGTAAGCTCAGCTGTGCATAAACTGAGGGAACGTTCACAGTTACATCCAGTACAACTAACTGTCCATTAAAGCTCACGTTACACAGCAAGACAGACAGAAGCATCTTCACATGAAGTAGGCTGAAGGATGAGGCTTTTGTGTCATGAACATCTTGGATAGCGGTGTAACCAAACTAGTCCCAACCTGTAAAAACACAATAACTACTTACTGTTATAGGCATAGCACATCATTATAGGATTTAGTGAGCTACGTATGATCATAGTGGAAAGTTTATTAAAGTCTTGTGCTTCTTACCTTAATCACTGACTCATTTTGTTGTGCCTCATCCTCTGCAGTCAAAAATTTTGAACGGTATCTGTGATCAGACCGTGAGAACCACATCGGACCCCCTGATGAGCCAGTCCACCTGCTTGGAGGAAGTCCAGCTGACCAACATCAAGCCAGGCGAGGGTCTGGTGAGCAATGCTGAACTTTTCTTTTTCTTTTTTTGCTCCTCATTTCTCAAATCTAAAACTTGCAAAAGACTGCATATGATGTTTGTTATGTTGTGTCCCCCAAACTCATCATACTTTCTTTTTTTAATTCCTCCCCTGTGGAAATACTGTGCTTACACCACACATAATTTGGTTTTTTTTTGTTTGTTTGTTTTTTTTAACCCAGGGAATGTACATCAAATCTACTTACGATGGGTTACACGTCATCACTGGAACCACAGAAAATGTAAGTATAAAAATACATTCACCCCGTCTCCGTGAACAAACTATTTCATTCACTTTTAAAAGGAGTTTCTGATATTGGTTGTACAAACGCTCCTCCTCTTTTAGTGGGGTCAAACTCTAAAGATGTTCAGAACACTTCATCTGTAAAGGGAATTATTTGTTGCTAAACTCCATTTAGCAGGAAAAGACACCAACAGCCTCCACAAAAAGAAGTCCTGCCTTATCTCCACACTGAGACAACCAGTTAGTGACTAATGCACTAGTGCTCTACCACTGTAGGATCCTCACTCCTCCAGTCCCTAAATGTGAAACGGGACCTGACTCACCAGTAATTATGACAAGTTTAATCCTGTTTGCCATAAGTATTAGGATTAGACTGACATCCACTCATAAACAGGGTTAGGGTCTTCTCGTGTTTGTTTCTTTTTTCTTCACTGTTTCAGAAGAATCCCTTTCCTGACCCAGTAGAAGAAATGGTTAATGCTAAACATTGTGCAATCACTTATTCACGCCTTGAGCTTCATTGTCATCATTTCTTTTATAGTCTCCTGCAGACCTTACCAGAAAAATCCATGCAGGTGATGAGGTGATACAAGTAAACCAACAAACAGTGGTGAGAATCGTATTTTTTTCCACTCGTGTGTAGATGTAACTTGAGTATATGTTGTAATTTTAAATAAAACTCATGTGCGCTTGCATTCTGTTAACAAGGTCGGCTGGCAGCTGAAAAACCTGGTTTTGAAACTGAGAGAAGACCCCAAAGGTGTGGTGCTGCTACTTAAGAAAAGGCCAACAGGAACAACTGGTTTCACCCCCGCCCCACTGAAGAACATGCGCTGGAAGCCTCCTGTACCTCAGGTACATACCTACATACATTCACTCACCTGTACGCATTAACCGTCTTTCATCTTTGAACAAAAAAAAAAAAAAAAAAATCTGAAAAAGCCTGTGAATGACTGTTTAATCATTGTCAGACAATTATGAGTTTCATAGGGGGGTGGTTCCATGAGAACAGGTTCAGACAGGGCCGGCCTGGATGGGCTTCAGTGCACATACAACACTTTTCATTTACAACAAAAGGAGCAAAGAAAGTGCCGTTCTATCATTCAGTTTCAGAAATAAAGTTAGCAGTCTGTTGGGTTGGAGTCTGATCAGCCTTTTATTTAGATTTGGCACAAATAGCTCCAATGTTGCTTTAAAAAGAAATTAGCAGGGCGTAAATTAGTGTACTCGGGTTAATCCTCTTCTTTTTCCATGAGAAAACATCCCAAACATCTGCTGTTTAAAGAGCAGTAAAAGGTGACTGATTTATATTGAGCTAATAAGGTTATATGACTGTAATTCAATTTATTTTGAACCACCATGTGAACACATTAGACGTAATTTGGCATTTAACCGCATCATTGCACCTGAGTCCCTCTTTTAACAAACAGGGAGTCAATAAGCCCATTGTAAACGCAGACTTACAAGATTCGAGCTGTGGAACTGTCTTATCATGTGGGGCCTCTTCTATAACCTGAGAAGGAAAGATGAGATGATACTAGAGTCGGCCTTCTGGAACAACAAAAGGGGCTTTGAACACAATGAGAGCCAATGAAAACATGGATGCCAGCATCTTGTTTTAACAAGTACTCTTGGGATATCAGAGCTGGCCATCTCAGTTTATCTGTGGAAAAAAAAAAGCTCTGAAGTCAAAACACAGATGACAAATACATCCTGCGTCAGGATTGAGAAATGCAAAGTTTAAAAAAAAAAAAAATACTGTATCATTTGTACGCATGGATAGCAACTCTGACAGAAGAGGGAAATGACTTAAAAGAGCTTAGATCAGATGTTTAATTTGTCCTGAATTTAACAGATGTATTATTTAGGTCTGAGAATGGGAGCAAACAGTGAATGTGGGGAAACATAACTGTGGTAAATGAGTGCATGTCTCACAGACTATTTTGGTCTTCACTTGCAGCCTTTTCATACCTCAAACAAGAAAATTTATACTCAGACATAAACAAGCACTAAATACCTCACCACATATGGTGAACTCCTCCCATTTGCCAGCATGTCATATTTAGTTATTTGCTGTAACCCAAAATCATCCACAACAATTTAACTTCCAGTGAGACTAATACTGTGAAGTCTAAGAGATGGCTATTTTGGGGTTTAGGTCCTGTGGTTGGGAGGAATTCACCGACTAAAAGCTGTGTTGTATTTCTTTTCTTCCTTTCTTCTTTTTCATTTGAAGAATAATTGCTCCTTGACCAGAACCCAGTCCCCCTGCAGTTCGGTGAACGGATCCACCAAAAAGGAGAAGCCAGCTATCCTGGACTTGTACATTCCCCCTCCCCCTCCAGTGCCATACACCCCACGGTGAGCCATCCGATTCAGTCAGCAAAGTCCTTTATTTTATAAGCATGTGTATTTTATCAGCTTGTAGCATGTCCTGACTCAAAAGGTTGAAGCTGGAGAATCATGAGGGACCCAGTCGTGTTATCAGTTCAACTCCTCCTCCTCCTCCTCCTCCTACTGTATTCTTTTACTCATCTTCAGCCTGCTCTGCTCCCACCAGTTCTACTTTAGTGATCACGAAACAACCGTTTCATCTTTCACCTCCAAAAACAATGAAAGCATCACCGCCCCATTTCAGATAACAAGGTGAATTCCGTGAAAGAAATTTGGAAACCTGCCATCTCTGTTTCGCTAGGCTCCATCGTGGGCCACAGCAGTGTGTTTGGAAATCATCCTCGCTGTGTTCACGTCCCGTTATTATGTGATGCTTTAGTAATGGCAGGTTGAGTCGTAATTAAGTCGTGGACGTTTGTTCCTCTGTGCAGAGAGATGAGGACAGACTCCTTCTCCAGCATTAGCAAGAGACCAAAGGGCTCGGAGTCACCCAACTCCTTCCTGGATCAAGAGAGCAGAAGACGCTGCACCATCCCAGACTTTGACAAGCTAAATGCCGGCTGCTCCATTGAACCCAGCGTGGTGCAGCCCAGAATGAGGGAGCATAAGCCGTCACGTGGTCAGTACCAACTCATCGTGTCGTCTCATAAAATATCTGCCGAATATTCTTTAAATAGCGCTATTTACTGACATGAAACTCTCGTATCAAGGTAAGCCCCGGCCTCTGTCGATGCCAGCAGATACGTGTGTTGGAGTCATAGATTCTTATGCGAAACCCTGGGGGCAGGACAGGAAAGGTATGTATAAATAAATATATATATACATATAACTTCTAACTTCTCTGCAATGGTTTTAATACTGGTGGATGTAGAGAGGTTATACAGTCTAAATCACACAAAACATCAAGCTTTGGAGACGTGTACTAGATCTCCAAGTCAGTTCAACCAGTTTTTTATTTTATTTCAATCAGTGGAAAAAAGAATTGAGGTCGGAGCCTTGGATAAGGCTCCCATTTATGTCTGTGACCTTGAAATCAACTTTAAACTTGTTAAATGTAACAGAATAACCCAATCTAAAATATTTTCTGTGTCTTATCAGCCCTTAAAGGGACATCTGGGCTGCTGGGTTGATTTTTTTATTTTTTTTATTTTTTATTTTTTTCTGTAGCTACTCAAAACAAACAGACCAAAAAAAAAAAAAACTGGATGACTTATACTCAAAGAAAATACTGTATATATTCACATTTGGAATGTGGAAGCATACATTTTTGATTGAGCATTGATTGGCTGAACTTGATTGATTATATTGTTACATTAAATACTCCCAAAACCTGCATGTTTAACAAGAAAAGTGTTTAAAGAAGGTGCCATTAACTTACTATCACTTGAAATTATGAGAACAAAATCAGCCCATTCTGGGATTCTAATTTGCATTCCATAAATGTATATGATGTACCTTACATCATATCAAAACTCATCTTTGAGTACTATATGTGGTGGTGGGAAAAAAAGGTTTGCCTTCCTGTAACAGCAAATAGTCGTAGGTATGTATTATTTTACATGCATTTACATATACAGATTTTTGGTTGCATTTTATAGATTTTAGTTTAGATACGATTGTGCTTTACAGCAGATGTGAACTTTGCTGTTATATTCCAGATTTTAGAAACATTTTCCCACTCAGGGAGAACTCCAGATGTGCATCCACGACTGGCATGTTCCAGAACTCCTGTTTAAAATGAGGATGCTATTGTCATCACATGTTACATACTTTGAGGACAACTGAACATTCTGCATGCTGAAAACTCCTTGCACTGTCTTTCCGCTGTAGGTGAGGACCTCCTCTACAGATACCTCAGTAATGAGCGGATCCCCACCATTGCTGAGGAAGTCCCGTCCGTGTCCCGACCATACAGGCCTGCAGGGGAGCGCAATCTCGTCCGAGTGGACCACATCCGAGGCAACCGCTACTACTCCAACTCAGACCTCCACAGCAGCGCAACCATCCCCTACCAGGAAGACACAAAAAAGGCCTCTGTCGCCCCCATCTCCAAGCGCACATCGGCAGAACGCTCACTACTGGTCAGTTGGATCACCCGGCTTAAGCTTTTAACTCACTGATGATGTGCTTCCTGTGCGGGGCTTCCTGTTCCTGTCCTGTGTTCTTCCTCAGTGCCTTTGATATTTAACGTCCAGCTGTTTTTGGAAGCTATGGGCTTTCTCACACTCCTCTCTCCCCCAACCTCCATATTTCCTTGGTGTTACTCCTACTACCAACTACTACTACCAATTACAACTACTCCACCTCAACCAAACTTGCTTAAGTAGAGCTTACACCATCCAGTCATCACCCCTTTAACACTGCCCACAATTCTCATCTCTGACAACAAACTTCAGCCTCAAGAGGATTCAGTTTGTACAGATTTAGGACTCTTAGGCCTTTTGACCCTTTGGTGTGCTGTTTATAGACTTCTCTGTACATATTAAGTTATGTCATGTTTCCATTAAGATGTTCTCTGGTACCATTTATTTAATGCTTCAAATACTAAAGTTGGTTTTCTTTTGAATTAATATAAGTTATATACAAAAAGACAACATTTTCCTGTTAGTCTTTTGCTTTTGCTTTCATGTTGTTTTTCTTGAATTGAATTTTTATCAGTTAACTGCATAACTGTCTTGCCAGTGGTTGCCTCCTGTAAACTATGCATAACATCTTTACTGTCACTTTAGATGACGGCGCTGCTTTGACTAGTAAAAAGGTGTTTACAACTTGTCACTAGCAAATGTTTGTGCATGTTTTAAGGCTATGCACTCTATTCAGTGAATTTCTATATCCTGTGTTCCAGTTTACTCTGTAATTTCCCACCTAAAGGGCCTTCAGAATACATACAGCTGGTTGACAGTAATAGCTGGTCTTGCAAAACCAGCGTTTGGAACCAATAGTTTCAGGTCACGCATGGCCTTCGTATAGCTCCTGCTATAGCATCATCGCAGATCACGAGAGACAGTATTATTTAAGAAACTGCAGGGAGGAAGTGTCTGTTGTTGCTTTATCTGCCTTTTGTAATATTTGAAAAGCGTTTTATTAAAATTCGCAGCTCATGTCAGCGAACTCTTGTATTGTCTTTATTTTGCCAGTACATGTTGAATGACCAAATGTGTTCTCATAATAAAGCGGCTTCTTTCTCTGATTTTCAAATGAAAACTACACACCTGGACTGTACCATTTTGTACCAAACAAACCTAAACTGACTACTGGTAACTGGAAAAGAAAAAAAATAAGCTAAAATCACTGATTATTTCTACTCTGGGCCTGAATGTAAAACAGAGCCTGTATTTCTGATTTGTTCTAAACTCGGAGGTAAGCCCTGCTTCTGAATTTTAAGCATGTGGCGCAACAAGATAGCTACCTTTTCTCTGCGTCTCAGATAGTGATGGTTATGTAACTACCTCCCTCCTTGATGTAACTGAAGGACCATATGGTCAGAGCAGGTTTTCCATCGGGGATCATTTTCCTGCACATATGTTACCTTTTAAACATTTACATGGTGGGTTAGGATTACCTTGCCTTTAATTTTTATGAACAAAAAAAAAATCAATACCTTTCATCGTGGAACTGAAGGTTTGACTGCAGTCGAGACTTACCCGTCAATCTCACCACTTTACCCCTCTGCCTTCTTTTTTCTAAGTGCATGTATTTAATGTTCGAGAGGAGTCTCTTTCATCTCCCCTTTGCTTCCTCCTTCCATGTCTTCCTCTGCCCAAGCTTGCTAAACTGTAGCTGCCTGCGGTCCTGACTAATTTGCACTTTCTGGAAACCTGTGGTCTCCTTAAATGCCACCTGCACTCTGTTTAACCCACTGCATAAGTTTGCTAACCGCTAACATTTTATGCCTGCACATCACAAACAGTTACAGCAATGATGTACTGAATTACTGCTAGTTTGTGCATGCGTTTAAGAAGAAAAATTGCTGTCTTGGTCAAATAATTTTATTTATTTTTTCTCCTTTTCTTTTTTTTTGTGATCTGATCAGATACGTTTGGATACCAAGAATGTTTTCTTCATTTTCCCTAAAGTTGGAATGGTCTATAAAACTATGAATAAAACCAGAATGCAATGATTTGCAGACATACATACATACATATATGTATTTATATATGTGTATATATATATATATATATATATATATATATATATATATATTTTTTTTTTTATTGACAAAAAGGTAAGGCAACCTTTTCAACTTTCCCCACTT
>JBAMYA010013772.1:0-17315 GCA_037176975.1 Arrhamphus sclerolepis | reverse complement strand
GGTCAGTAGAGGAACTGCAGCTTCTAGTGGTTAAATAGTGGAACTGGTGCGTCTAGTGGTCAGTAGAGGAACTGCAGCTTCTAGTGGTTAAATAGTGGAACTGGTGCCTCTAGTGGTCAGTAGAGGAACTGCATCCTCCAGTGGTTAAATAGTGGAACTAGTGCCTCTAGTGGTCAGTAGAGGAACTGCAGCTTCTAGTGGTTAAATAGTGGAACTGGTGCGTCTAGTGGTCAGTAGAGGAACTGCAGGCTCTTTCTCCAGTTTTAACAGAGGAAGCAGCATTATTAGAGGAGTTCCAACATTTTAAGGTGACTGAGGTTCCTGGTCTAAATGGGTTTGTTTTTGTCTCTCTGATGTTTACCAGACAAACAGCCTCTAATGAATCCCTCTGATCTATAATGGGCTGTAATGATCTCTGATGCATCCATTTTGACCATTTAAATCTCTGCTGTTTGTAACGACCTCCGCTGTCTAGAGGAAAAACACGATCATAAAACGAAACTGCTGCTGGAAGCTTCCAAACAAAAAACCAGCACGAGATTCAGACAGACCAAGATAGCTGGTTGAATGTTCAGCAGCTCAGAAAGTTGTGAGTCAGAATCTTACAACAAAAATCTTCATTTACTTAAAGAAAAAAGGCCTGATCATTTTTTACAAATGCATCACCGATGGGCTGTCAATCATCAGTAATCAGCTCTCGTTTGGTCTCATGTGGCTCCATCAGAGGACTCCAGGGAGATCTCTGCTGCTCAACCAATGATGCTAATTCTGCTGGAAATAGAGCGTTAATGTTTATTATATATATATAAAAAAAAAAACAATTAAATGACTGTGTTGATATCTGCTAATAAAGCATTAACGAAGTAAAGGAAAGAGACATTCTCAGACTGTAGAGGAAATACAGCTTTGTCCATCTCTGGGAATGCACATCTGGACGTCTACAGATGTTAAACCTCCACAATATTTCATCTTAAACTGCTACTTTTTGCTGTAAAGTTACACCTTTTGTTGTAAAGTTGGCTTTAATGTAACTTGCTTTCTGATGCAAAAATGTTGTCATAAAATTGGACTTTGTGTGTTAAATGTCATTTTTCATTACGTTAAATTTATTTTTTTTAATTAAAATTTGTTACTTTTTGTTGTGAAATTGACTGTTTTTCTTAAATTGCTACTTTTGTCGTAAAGTACCTTTTATTGTAATTTAGTTTTTTCTTAAATTATGAGTTTTTCATAAAATTTAGATTTTTTTTATATCAAATCATGTTTTTGTGTCAGGCAAATCAAGAATTTCACATAATGGTGACTTTTAGACAAAAATATTTCACATTTTTCATTAAATTGTGACATTTGCAGAACTGTATATTTTCACCATAAAAATCACAATTTTTTAGTTGTAAGACTTACGATTTACAAAATGGTGATTTAACTATTGTGACATTTTGTTGTGAAATTGCAAATTTCACAAAATGATTAAATGCTTTGGCGTTGTAAATTTTTCCAAAATTGTGACTTTTTGATCAAAATTTTCCACCTTTTTGTATTTACGTCCTCTTTTATGAAATCAAATGTTTTCACTCTAAAACTCACAAACTTTTGTTGTAAAATGATTAACTTTTATCTTTTGACATAAAATTATGACTTTTGTGTCCTAAAATCAAAAACCTTTGTTTTACATTTGTGGATTTCGTAATATTTAAAACAGCCAATTAGGTGTTGTTCATTGGTCTAGTTGGAGGTCAAAGGGGGCGGAGCTTGAGTGCCACCTGTAGTGTAGGCCTACCTGTGTGTGTGTGTTGTTCCAACCCCCCTTCCCCGAGCAGGGTTTCGGTCAGAGGGGGATGTTTTGGTGTTTTGCTCGTCAGGTTCCTGTCGTGGTCTCGTTACTGTAAAACACATTTCAGCCGCTGACGTTGTTCTGATGCCTGAACAGCTGTTTCCGTGGTGATAAGTGAGGCTAATTAAACGTGCGTGTTCGTTTGCTGTGTGTGTACAATTTTAATTAAATGAGGAGCTGTTCGCGAGGTGACAGTGACTGAACACTCAGAGATTTCATTTATCTGATCCTGAACATGGGGGGGGAGGTAACGAGGCCTCCAGGTGTAGCATCATTTTATTAGACCCCGACTGCAGTAACTAATTAACTTCCTGCAGAGAACACCCTCCCCCCTCCCCCCCCCCCCCCACCCCGTGGAAGTTATGAAGACAGATATGAGGTCACTCCCCCACCCCACCCCCCACCCCCCATTCTGAAAACAGTGAGCAGCAGAGCTTCACCATATCAGCACATTAGCAGTTTTATCAAAGGAGGAAGTGGTTCTGATGGAGGTTCTGATGGTGGTTCTGATGGGGGTTCTGATGGGGGTTCTAATGGTGTTCCGTCAGAGGTTCTGATTGTATTCTGTTGGAGGTTCTAATGGAGGCTCTGATGGTGGTTCTGTTGGAGGTTCTAATGGTGTTCTGATGGAGGTTCTGATGGAGGTTCTGATCCGTCACCTCATAGTTCCAGCTGATTTTTCACTTTCCAGAAGGTTCCTCCATCAAAGAACTCCTCTGATGATCTCAGCTGGAGAATTACTGAGAGACTGCACCAGAACCAGGATCACTTATGAGTCTACGCCAGAACCAGAACCTGGGTCATTGAGCCTACACCAGAACCAAAACCAATAACAATCAGCAATGGATGTGATGTGATACAACAAGACGTTCGACATGGAGAGAAAAAAATTCAAGAAGTTTCCTGATGCTCAGAGGAATGAAGACAAGCTCCTCCTCCTGGTCTACATTACTTGTAGCCATGTTGAGTGAAGGTCTGCAGGACCTGAATGAGATGTTAGATGATCATCACAGCAGAAGTAGAAGAAGACTGAACCAGTAGAGTTTGCTTGGAAGGTTTTCCATGGAAACACAACCTAGCTCCATTGACAAACCAGTAGAATTCTGGAACAATGTCTTCTGGACAGATGAGACCAAAGTGAAGCTGAATAACCTTAATGTCCACCAGGTGAGTTCTCGGTGAGAACCCACAACAGGTGACTCCAGTCTCATAACAGACGTCATGGATGTTCAGACCAGTTGTCATTTGTGTTCATGCTTGTGAACCACAACTGATCCCGGCCCATCTTTCTGATGAAGAAACCATCTCCACCTCCAGAAGTGATGTTTTTCCAATCTAGAAACCATCTCTAACTCGAGCTGAGACATCTTTCTGATCTAGAAACCATTTCCACCTCCAGCTGTGACGTCTTTCTGATCTAGAAACCATCTCCACCTCCAGCTGTGACGTCTTTCCCATAGAAGCCATTTCCACGTCCAGTTGTGACGTCTTTCCGATGAAAAAACCATCTCCACCTCCAGCTGTGACGTCTTTCAAGTGCAGAAACCATCTCAACCTCCAGCTCTACCACCTCAGTGGGTCATCAGCTCCATCTCAGCATTACAGCTGAAGTTCTGAGCCCAGAGGAGACTCCAGCACCATCGCAGCTGTTGAACGCTGGGTGGTTCCAGGACTTAGCAGATGTCGGTATTCAGTAAAACCCACTCTGGTCTCCTTCACTTCAGCACATTCTTTCTTTTTTAAACAAATTAAAGTTGTCCTTCTATTGTTTGATGTTTATGAATTTGTTTTATTGGGACTTAAAGAATAAATCATACTGCACCATGGAAAATAATAAATTTCTTCTTGTAAAATTGCGACTCTCGTCATCCATCCATTAGCATCTGCTTCTCCAGCTTCAGCAGTTTGGCCGCAGAGGTCCAGACCTCCATCTCACAGGTCACCTTCTCCAGCTCCTCCAGAAGGCCCCTGAGATATTCTCAGAGCAGCTGCAAGACATCGTCTAGAAGCCTAGAAGTTAAACTTCATGAAAAGACACATGACCTTACATTTGTAACAGAAAGTTCTATCTTATTATTCTGACTTTAGAAATAATTTTAATAAAGTTTAGTCTGATTTGATGTCAGACTGAGAAAAAAAAGGTCATGTGCTTTTTTATAGGGTTTATGTAAACTTCTGGTTTCAACCATTTCCAGTTTCTTTTGTACAAAACGTTTTTGTCATAAAATAATCAAAAATCACTTCTTTTCTTTTTTTTTAACTTAAAACTTCATGTTGTGAAATTTTAAATGTTGTAGAATTCTGTTTTGTCCTAAAAATCAACATTAGACACAGAGTAAAAGTTTTTTTTTTTCTTTTTTACATCAAATTATGCCCTTTTTGTGAAATTGCAAACTTCAGATCATCACTTTTTTCATAAAATAATGACCTTTGGCAAATTACAGAATTTTTCTTTTAGAAATTAAGAATTTTATGCTAAAATATAAACTTTTACAAAATCACAACATTTTAATTACAAGATATATATGTATGTATATATTTGTTTTATGAGAAAAATGAGCAACTTTTCGTCATGAAATGTGACTTTTGTTTAATTGTGCAGATTTTCTTGTAAAAATGATTTTATAGTTGGAAAATAACATTTTTCTGACATAAAATTAAGAAATCAGTAAAACTGCGAATTTTGTACAATTGTATCTTTTTTTTCCCCTGAAATCACAAAATTTGTCGTAAAATCAATAATTTTGCACAAGTTCAAATCTGTCAAATTTTTTTTCATAATATCTCAAATTTCACAAAATCAACTTTTTTTTTACGTGACATCGTGATGGTTTCTGCCGCTGAAACGCTCAGCGGTCAAATGCTCTAATCCTCCTGCAGCAGTCACAGGTTCAAATCCTCAAATATTTGTCACAAAATCTCAAATTTATCAAACCTGAAAATATTTAATAAAACTTCTGACTTTGTGTAGTGAGTTCATGGATGTCGGAGAGCATTTAGATTAAATCAGCTGCTTGAGTCACGATGAAAAGTTCCAGACCAGGTCCTGAGTGTGTCCTCAGCCGTGGAGCAGAACTCTCAGCTGTTTTCTAGCTGGGGGCAGGGCCACAGAGGGAAGATGGCCCCCCCACCAACACACAGATGGCAGCAGTAATTATCAGAGCGCGGGCCTGCGGCAACAACTCTTTCAAAGCTCTCCAGAGTCTTTCCTGATGAACAACAACATTGAAGTTTTTCAGCCGACGCTGATCAACATGGAGACAAAGAAAATTAAACCCCATACAGGGTTTAATTTTCTTTTTCTCTCCATGTTGATCAGTGTTGATCTACTTCTACAGGTTCTGAGAACAGCAGCTGCTAATGTTCATTCCTCTATAAAAGCTGATGTTTTGGCATTCCGGCGTATGTTGACACAATTCCAACAGGGACAGACATCAGCAATCTGTCAAAGGTTCTAAAAGTATTTCTGAACTAATTCAATGTTCAACAGTGAGAAGGATTATTGACAAGATAAACTTTCAGGACAGCTGTCAATCTTCCCAGGACTGGATGTTCACAGGAAGAAGGTCCAAATCCAGCAGATCCGGAGCAAAAACAGTATTTTACCTAAACAGAAGTTGCTGATGAATGGAGCAATTCTGAAGGAGACTGCTGGACTAGACTGGGGCTAGACTGGTAGTGGGACTGGACTATTAGATTAGACTAGACTAGACTACAGTAGAGTAGAGTAGACTAGACTGGACTTGGGCTTGGACTTGGACTTGGACTTGGACTTGGACTTGGACTGGGACGGGGAATGGGAATGGGACTGCGACTGGGACTGGGATTGGGACTGCAACTGCAAAAAGACTAGCGCTAGACTAGACTAGACTGGATTGGACTGGACTAGACTAGAGTAGAGTAGACTAGGTTAGACTAGACTGGACTGTGACTGGGACTAAACTGGACTAGAGTAGACCAGACTAGACTGGACTGGACCGGACCGGACCAGACTACTCTAGACTAGACTGTAGTGGACCAGACAAGACTGGGACTAGGACTGTACTGAGGCTGTACTGGATTGGGACTGGAACAGGGACTGGGACTAGGCTAGGCTAGACTAGACTAGACTAGACTGGACAGTGTAAAGAGTCTGGGGCTAAAGCTGAAGTGTTCTGGACCCTGTTAGGTTTAGGGACAGAGGTGGAAACTTGAGGAACCCAGACCTCAAAGACAGGAACCTAAACCTTGAACAGGGGGTGCTGGTGAAGACTGTGACACAAGAGTGCGGCTACAGTGGTCGTTAGCGGGGAGTGTTATTGTTTTGCAGCAGAAGGGTTCATTTTATATTATAAAGTTGTGATTTTGTCAAAATTTATATTTCACAACAAAAAGTTGCAAATTGTGAAATTTGGGATTTTCATGACAAAAAGTTGTGTTTTTAATTTTGGTAGCGTAACCTAGCATAGCAGTTGCGCTTCAGTCAAGGAGCTAAGTCAGCTAACATCAGCCACCATGAACTACATGTTCCAAGACTCCAAGCGTCTCAGAATCAACGTTTTTAAATCGAACATGAGCAGGTTTGTTCTGACCTGAAACAGGATCTTAATATCAGGAACATCTTCATAGAATGAGACCAGGAACTAGCAGGGAATCTGATAGCACTAGAATGGTCTTTGACGGTAACCACAGTGATGATGGTAACCATGGGGACGATGTGGTCAAGGAGGACTGAACTCTGCTGCACACAAACAGACGATTCAAAAAGGTGTTCTGACCATTAGACAGATGACACGTGAAATAATCAGCAGTGATTTATCCTGTTCAGCTGTGGGTCTTGTTCTGTTTCTGGTTCTGGTTCTGTGGTGGAGGTAGTAGGACCATGTCAGGTGTCCTGGGGTGGTCCTGGTTCTGGGGTGGTGACTGCTGTCACATTAACGGTGGTCCTTCGGTCTGAGGAGGAGTGACAGAACTACAGATCTGCTCTGACAGCTTCTATTCAGAGTTCTGCCTCCAGCACCAAGTCCAGCAACATCAGCTGCTGCAGGTTCTGGTTTCTGAGGGTCAGGACGGGTTCTGGACTGGTTGTAGAAGCTGTCCAGAAATCATTTATTTTATCCCATTTTTGGTATCTTTCTTCATCATCCAGTCAGATGATGTTAAACATTTTTGTTCAGGTCCTAAACATTTAATATTCTGTCACATAAACCTTAATATTCTGTTAAATAAACATTTTACATTCTGTTAAATGTTTAGGACAGATGATCTTCACGTTGGACTGGACAAAAACACCATCCTTCTGCAGGTCCATCCATCCATCAGTTAACTTCTGTCGGACTGTGGGGGCACCACGCTGAGCAAAGAAGTCCAGACCTCCCTTCTTCTGTTGCCAGACCCAGACAAGCTAAGTAACATTGTCTTTCCAGCATGGATTCAAAGTAAAAAGTCATCAGGAAAAATAAATACTCATGTAAAGTACAAGAAACAAGAAAAGCCTAAAGAAACTACTTAAGTACAGTAATTAAGTATTTGTACTTTGTTACTTTGCACCTCTGGTCTAGAAACTGGTGTGTAGAAACTGACTTGTACTGGTTTGTTCACCATATGGATGTTTGATCATGTTGTATGAGATTAAAAATAACTTTGGTGGACTGGGACTGGGCCCCCAGCCTCCACACCTCCCTCCCACTACATGCTTCAGACTCTTAAAAACCACTGGAATTAAAAGTCATCCCACTTTTTCCCCCCTTCCTCTGTTGTAAGCACCTTTATGCGACCTGAAATGTATGATATAAATAATTGTTATAATTTTAATTAAAAACACTTAGATTTGTGTTAGCTAGCCCCTCACCACCACGTAAATGTTTGGTCCACGCTGAGATCTGCACAAAGATGAGAATTAAAGACACAAAACGCTAAATGTTTAGAAGGTGAAGAATCAGAGCAAAAACAGAGAGGAATCATGGGAACGTGGCTGGAGCAGGGACGGCAGCATGGCGATGGACAGAGGTGGGTGGGTGGAAATGTCAAACAGGAAGCGGCTCTGATGGTGTTTTCGTAAACAGGCGTTAATGGGGTCACAGGGTCTCAAGGTGGAGGTCAGAAAACACATTTCAGAGTCCCTGAGAGCCGACATGCGAACGCCGGCAACAAAAACAGCAGACGAGATGAAACTCCTGGAAACCAGAGACTGAAACCACCAGGAATCGGTTCCAGTGGCCGATGAACAGCAAAACCACAATTTTATGTTGTTAAAAAAGTGCTAAACGTAAATAAACAAGTAAAGAGGTTGTGGAGTATTAAAGTAGTCAAGGATAGGTGATGGCTGTAAATATATTATTATTATATAGTTTGAATAATGCCGACTTTCCTTTTTTTGGACAACAAAGCAACTATTTGCAATAAAATTGTGAATTTTCCAAGAATGCAGTTTTTTATTTGACTTTTTGTTTTGCTCCAAAAAATCAAAATGTTTTGATGTAAAATGATCACTTTATGTTGAATCATGAAAAAATCCATGATTTTAGAACTTTTTGTCCTAAAGTCATGGATTTTTGTTGTAAAATTTTAAATTTCAAAAATTGTGACCTTTTGTCATAAAAAAGAACATTATTCTCAAAAAACATTTTTTTTCCCAAAGATTGCTAATTTACATATTTTTCTTGCATCATTGCAACTTTTGGACAATTTAGAATTTTTGTTGTAAAAGTTATGAAGTTTTTTGGAACTAGCAAATTTCACAAGGTTACAACTTTTTCATGTGAAATAGCTACTTTCTATCATAAAACTGACTAAAAATATGAAATACCACAATATCAAGCCAGAACATGTTACTTGTTGTCATTTTCCTCCGTTGCTCTCATAAAAATAAACTCTAAAAGGCCACTTGATCACAGAAATGTTCCATCAACATTCCTTCAATGTTTCAGAAGTTTTCTCATCAAAATTCCTGAAATGTTCTGGAAGTTTTACATCAATGTTCTTACAATGTTCTGGATGTTTTCCATTGACGTTCCTTCAATGTTCTGGAAGTTTTCCATCAATGTTCCTTAAATGTTCCGGAAGTTTCCCATCTATGTTCCTTCAATGTTCCAGAAGTTTTCTCATCAACATTCCTACAATTTTCCCGAAGTTTTCCCATCAATGTTTGTTCAGTGTTCTGGAAGATTTTCACTGACACTCCTCTAATGGTGCCGAAGCTTTACATTGACATTACTTCTGGAAGTTTTCCTATCAACATTATTTCATTGTTCCAGAAGTTTTCCTATCAATGATCCTTCAATGTTCTGGATGTTTTCAATGATGTTCTTTCAATGTTCTGGAATTTTCCATCAACGTTCCTTCAATGTTCTGAAAGTTTTCCATCAATGTTCCTTAAATATTCCCGAACTTTTCTCATCAACATTCCTGAAATGTTCCGGAAGTTTCCCATCAATGTTCCTTCAATGTTCCAGAAGTTTTCCATCGACATTCCTTCAATGTTCTGGAGTTTTTCCTATCAACGTTCCCTCATTGTTCCAGATGTTTTCCTTTCAACGCTCCTTCAATTCTACAAACATTTCCAACAAAGTTACTTCAATGTTCTGGAAGTTTTCCATCAACGTTCCTTCAATGTTTAAGAAGTTTCCCATTGCCATTCTTTCAATGTTTTGAAAGTTTTCCATCAATGTATTTAAAGAACATTGATGGAAAACTTTCAAAATGTTCCTGAGGTTTTCTCCTCAACGTTCCTTCAATATTTGGACGTTTCCAATGATGTTCCTTCAATGTTCTGGAATTTTTCCATCAATGTCACTTCAGTGTTCTGGAAATTTTCCATCAATATTCCTTTCAATGTTCCAGAAGGTTTCTCATGAACATTCCTGAAATGTTCCAGAATTTTCCCATCAATGTTCCTTCAAAGTTCCAGAAGTTTTCCATCTGTGTTCCTTCAATGTTCTGGAATTTTTCCATCAATGTTCCTTCAATGTTCCAGATGTTTTACATTGATGTTCCTTCAGAGTACTGGAAGTTTTCCAATAATGTTCCGTCAATGTTCTTGAAGTTTCCCTTCAATGCTCCTTCAGTGTTCTGGAGGTTTCCATTGACGTTCGTTCAATGTTCTGGATATTTCCATTGACATTACTTTGGTGTCCTGGAAATTTTCCATCAATTTTCCTTTCAATGTTCCAGAAGGTTTCTCATTAACATTCCTGAAATGTTCCAGAAGTTTCCCGTCAATGTTCCTTCAATGTTCCAGAAGTTTTTAATTGATGTTCCTTCAATGTTCTGGAAGTTTTCCATTGATATTCCCTCAATGTTCTGGAAAATTTCCATCAAAATTCCTTTCAATGTTCCAGAATGTTTCTCATGAACATTCCTGAAATGTTCCAGAAGTTTCCCATCAATGTTCCTTCATTGTTCTTGAAGTTTCCCGTCAATGTTCCTTTAATGTTCCGAATGTTTTCTCATCAACTTTCCTGAAATGTTCCGTAAGTTTCCTATCAATGTTGCTTCAATTATCTGGAAGTTTCCCATCAATGTATTAGGTCTTGATGGTGGTTTTGAGGAGTTTTGAGCTGGTTTCCTCCAAATATGCTCTGACGTTAGTCTCATGAGTCCATCATCAGGACGTTGTTCCACAAGTCTGCAGATTTGTGAACCTCCGTCAACCTTCCATGTTATAAGAGCTTCTGTAAATCTGACCAGACTGAAATGCAACAGTGATTGCTTCTCTAGATCATTGCTGATGTTTTCCCCTCTGAGCATTGTTTCAAACTGCCGAAACCTTTAAAATCGAGCATTTTGCCGTGAAAGTGATCAGAAATCTGCTGAAGCATCAAGACATCTGGACATAAAATTTCCCAGCAAATTAAAGGTGAAAATAAAAGGGTCAGAAACGGCTAAAAAAAATCAATACAATCACAGCTGTGCAGCTTTCAGTCCTCAATATGCTGAGAGGCAGCGCAAACAGCGAAGCAGCTTGATGATGTTAGCTCAACGCCTTGTCTTAATTAAAAAGATTATTCTGGTTATACGATGTTGACAGCTTCCTGCCAGATAAGCGCGACAGTTATGTCGTTGGTTACGTAAGGAGGTAAACGCTGTGATGACTGTTGGAGAGGATTCGGTTACAGAGACAAGTTTCTTTTCTCAACAATTAAAAGCAAATCAATCAAGAAGACATTTATACAGCAGTCGCTGTGGCAACAGCCCCTTCAGGACAAGAAACCAGCAGCACAACCAGTAATGTTAAAAACAGACTTTTGGATCTTTTTTTTCCTTCTTAATCAAAGTCAAATGAAATTAAAAAAAATAAACAAAACAAAACAAAACAAAACAAAACAAAACAAAACAAAACAAAACAAAACAAAACAAAACAAAACAAAACAAAACGTGAGAGAAAACTTCAACTGAGGCCTGAAAGAATCTGCGGAAAAACTGAGCAGAGTAAGAAAAAGTTTTTATTGTAAACAATGAAGGATGATGACATCACAATTTCCTATATCAAATACTGACTTTTGCAAAATTGTTGCAAAAAAAGTTGCCATTTCATCTTCCTGAAACTCGGTTAATGTTATAACACAAAACTATGAGAAAAGTGTGTCTTTTTATGACACAAATAAATGAAGTTGCAAGTATATGAAATATACAATTACCAAAAACTGCATGATTCTACAAAAGTCCTAATGTTACGACAAAAAAAAGTCAGTTTATTTTTAAAAAGTCACCGTTTTAGAAATTGAAATTTTACCACAAAAATTCACAATTCAGTGAAATGTGGAATTTTACAAAATTATTTTTTGTCAACATTTTGTAAAATATATCACTTTAAGACAAAATAATCTGTTTTTATGACAAAAAAAGTTGTAACATTGACAAATTCAAGGTTTTACCCAAAACAATTTGTGATTTTAGAACAAAAATGTACAGTAATATGAATTTCATAATTTTACAAATAAAGTCACAATTTTGATGTGGGTATTTTGCTAAATTCGTGATTTTATCAAAAATCTTTGCAATCTCACAAATTAAAATAAATAAATAAATAAATAAATTCCTTCATCCCAGAAGCTGGAATGTCGGAGATGTCAGGTGTTAGCTGTCAAAACAGTTGTTGTGGTTGATGTCATGGAAGGTTTGTCCAGTTATTTTTATGCGGTGGAGTATAAGCTGTTGAACTGTGGCCGTACTCTGTTGTTGTTGTTGTTTTTAGCTTCATTTTCAACCCACTTCAATTGCACTTTACAACAAAAAGGAGCAATTTTGTAAAATACACAGTTTTACAGAAAATATTTGTGATTTTAGGACATGAAGTTGCTTTTAAAAAAGGAGTATCTTTATGATTGAAACAAATGCTCTGGATTGCATTGTATTTTATTTTATTTTATTTTATTTTATTCTACTTCAGGTGGGCTCCTGCCCCCACACACGTCCTCCTGTGGCTGTTTGGTTTTTGTTCATGACTCTACCAGAGAAGTAATTTAAAAAAAGCGTGACACATATTTGGGGAAGTGGTGGTGGTGGTGGTGGTTGGGGGTGGGGGGGTGGCGGCTGTCACGTCTGCCTCCACCCCCACCCCCACCCCCACCGTGGTCCCGGTGATGTCATCCACAGAACCTCTTTAAAAGAGGCTGCTGAAGGCAGAGCTGCAGCTTCTCCTGAACTCCTCTTCAGTGTCATCAGAGCAGCTCCCTGGAGACATCATCTTCCTCCTCCTCCTCCTTCTCCTCCTCATCATCTTCTTCTTCATCTGTCAGACGGGTCCCACAGTCGTGTTCCCAGCCAGGATCCGTCCCACCTGCAGGAGTGCGTCCAGGTTTTGGGGGTCCAGATTGTGGAGTTCAGAGTTTGTCTGGAGGCTGCAGATCAGCTGAGGTAAGATGATCCAGTTTCTGAGTTTATTTGCTGAAAGCCTGTTGTAGAGATGTTTTAAATGATTCCGTCACTTCTTTAGTGTTTCATTTTAAAATTAATATAATATCACACATTAATAATATTAAATGAAGAACATCATACTCTTTTACAGTCTCACACTGATGTTTATAGAACTTTAAAAGACTCATCCTACATTTAATATTAATGTGGACTTTTTTGTGAGTAAAAAAAACAAAAAACAGATATTTTTCTTATTTACTGATGGATTTTTTTAATTTTTTTTTGTAGCCCTGAGATTTAAGTTGGCTTTCTTTAATGACGCTGGGGCAGCCTTCAGCAGAAACACTAAACGACTAAAGCGATCATCTGCAGAACCTGCAGCCACCAGGGGGCGCCACCACCGGTGTTCACACTAAAATAAAACCAGAACTGAAATTCTGAACGCTGACTATCATCCAGAAACTTTCGTCAACCTTTCTGACTCTCATATAGTCAGAAACATATGCAGGCTTATGAAGTATTTCTTTCTTTTTTAACCTTTGAATTATCTTTCTGGGCTTCTTTTTCCTCCTTTGGCCCTAACGCACCTGAGCTCAATTAAATTAAGACTATATTTGTCATTTTGATTAAAAACTGAACTGTAGCTTGTTTAATAGATTTGTTTATGTTCGGAGGTCATCTTAAAGAGTTTTAAACTCAGTTAAGTTCTATATTAATCCTTGAAAAGAAAATATTAGATATTTAATTTGATTTAATTTTATAGCTAAATCAGTCTTATTATATAATTACATATGAAATCTGTTATTTACAGTATTAATAAAGCACGTTGAGAACGTCTTATTCCTGTTTATTTCTATTTATTTCTATTATCTACTACTAGTACTTCTACTACTAAAACTAATAATAATAATAATGATAATAATGTAATAAATGAATTTAACAGCCTGCAATTTTGGGAAAAAACCCCAAAACAAATGAATAAATAAAATAAAATCATCATCTAGCTACAGAATACATAAAGCTACCAGTTTGTCATCGTAAAGGACACTTTGGACTGGAGTGTTCTGGACGTTCAGCCCCGCCCCTTCTCTGTTTCAGTCACGGCATTTACGTAACAGTTACGACATTTCTTCAGCTGGAATCGTAACATTTGTAGCGCATTAAATATTTAAGACGTTTTTAAGGTTTGTGTCGTGAGGTCAGATTATTGAGGTCGTACGACATATTTAAGTGTTTCAGTCTGAGACGAGAAATGAACTTTTAACTTTTACTGGTTCCCAGTTTACAGCTGGTTCACACTCAGGAGTTTAGACAAATAAATAACAAATAAATAAAAGATTCACTTTTAGATCAAATAAGAAAAAATAAAAAAAGCAGATCTGCCACAAGATGCTGAAAATGAACCAGTAACTCTTAACTCTACACAAAGTGAAGTCCAGGAACAAATAAAAGCAAATAAAAATGAAAAGATGATAAAATACATGAATACAATACATAAATGAGAAAAAAGAAATAATGAAGAAAAGAAATAAGAAATAAAAATACGCTGCATGGACAGAAATTTCAGTAAATTTTCAGTGCAGAAACAAAAAATCAACTCAGAAATCAAAGTTTAACAGAGTTTGGTTTGTTTGTCTAAGATTTCCTGACTAATTAAGACATAACAGACAAAACAGAGTAAATATAGTTATATTTAAAAGCAGATGAATGATCTCACATTTCTAGACATTTGAAACATTCATAAGAGCAGAACAGATTTTTCTTTGCTGCTGTAACATGAAATAAAAAACAGGTTTTCTGTCTGTAGGTCATGGCTGTTGGTGCACGGAGCTCGTGCATGCTGTTGGCACTGAGCACGTGCGTGTCGCTGGTGTTGGGAGGAGACTGCAGGAAGGAGTGTGCGCTCTGCGTTTACCGCCTGCAGGAGCAGCAGTCCGCCCTCTCCACTCTGGTAACCTTCTTTCCTCACAGCGACAACATGTTCCTTTAAAGGTGCCACAGACCCTCAAGCTCCGCCCCCTTTCACCTCAACTGGACAGCTGCCCAGCCCGCCACCCATCTGTTTTACCACCTTGATTATACAACTAAATTCCCCATTTAACAACTAAAATTCCTGATTTTACAAGTAAATTCCTAATTTGACAAGAATTCCTAATTTTAGCGCAAAATTGATTTGACATCTAAAATTTCTAATTTGACAACAAAAATTCTTGATTTTAATGCAATTTTTTAACTTATTTTACAGCAAATATTCCAGATTTTATAACTAAGTTCCTGATTTTACAGCATATATTCCTGATTTTATAACTAAGTTCCAGATTTGACAGCAAAAATTCATAATTGGACAACAAAAATTTGCAATTTGAAAACAAAGATTCCTGATTTCTGATTTGACAGCAAAAATAAAGACTTTGCAAATAAAAGTTTAGATTTTACAGCAAAAATGTGCAACTCTACAAAAGTCATGATTTTCCACAAAAATATCTTATTAAATTAAATTTGTGATTACACTGCAAAATTAGGTAATTATTTTACAAAATATTGGGGTTTACAGTAAAATGTTGCGATCTTACACAATTCTTAATTTACACAAAAAAAGAATTAACACAATTATTATTTCTTTTTTGTTTTTTAAATGAAATTTTACAAAAGTTTGGATTTTATGTCAAAAACATATACTATTGAATTAATTTTGTGTGATTTACAATTTTGCTAAATTTTTTGGATTTTGCGGGAAAATGTCATGACAGCTGTGACTGTACAAACCCTGATCTCTACTCCTAACCCTCAAAAAAAGAAGATTTAGCCATAAACTTCACCAACTCTAATCCTGACCAAGATGTTCTAGCCATGAGCAAGAGGATTAAGAAAAAAACCCACCAGAAACACCACCACCTGGACCTCTTCACCAGGACCACCATCTTCATCTATCTACTAGGAACAACACCTTGTAGATGGAACAATGGACCCCCACCACTGGGGACTCAACCGCCAGGAATACCAACACCACCAGAAACATAACCACCAGGAACCCCACCACCAGGAACACCACCAGCAGACACTCCACCACTGGGGACTCAACCAGGAACCCCAGCAACAGGAACTCTACTACCAGGAACATCAAAAATTACCAGAAGCACAACCACAGGAGGAACCTCACCACCAGAACTGCAGTACTAGGAGGAACCCCACCACCAGGAACACCACAACCACCAAAAACACCACCACCAGGAGGAATCCCACCACCACCAAAAACACCACCACCAGGAGGAACCCCACGATCAGAACTGCAGTACTAGGGGGAACCCCACCACCAGGAACACCACAACCACCAAAAACACCACCACCAGGAGGAACCCCACCACCAGCACCGCAGCCCTAGGAGGACCCCACCAGCAGGAACACCACCATCACTGGAGCACAACCACCAGCAACCCCACCACCATCCAAAACACCAATACCAAAAACACCACCAACAGGAACATGATGAACTTCCCCTGAAAGCTAAAGAAACCTCCACCATTAGTTGACTGCTTCATAAACAAAATAAAAATAAAAAATGAAAAATCCACCCTGGATCCCTCAGGAACCACAACATCTTCAGTTTAACCCCCACCCTGGACCCCTCAGGAACCAGAACATCTTCAGTTTAACCCCCATCCTGGATCTCTCAGGAACCAGAACATCTTCAGTTTAACCCCCACCCTGGACCCCTCAGGAACCAGAACATCTTCAGTTTAACCCCCACCCTGAACCCCTCAGGAACCACAACATCTTCAGTTTAACCCCCACCCTGAACCCCTCAGGAACCAGAACATCTTCAGTTTAACCCCCACCCTGAACCCCTCAGGAACCAGAACCTTGTCAGTTTAATTTCCTCCTTCATTAACTCAGGAAGCTCTGCTGTGCACATCAACCTCTGCTGCTTTCCTGAGAAATGAGGCAGCACGTTGAAACATTTCATGTTATTATGTTCCTGCCACCGAGGATTATGGGTAAGCGTTGTGAGTGTGTTGTAATGTTGGTCGCACAGTGAGAAGCTCCTCTTTTAATCCCACAACCCTGCAGAAACAGATGTTCCAGGAGTTAGCTGATTCAAGGGAAAGACATCAGCAGCGGTCTTAGAGGAGCAACATGTGGAGACGAGCACGATGAGGAAGAAATGATGAAGAAGAGGAGTTATGTTGTGATTTCATGAGAAAAAATGTCATTCTCCATGACGAATGAAGCTTTTTCTTTTGTCTGTTTAAGTTGTAATTGAAAAAGCTACAATTTAACAAGAAACTTGTGATTTAACCAGAGAAAAAGGGAAAAAGGTGTTTTCATTAATAAATTAAAATGAAAAAGAATTTGAAATGTCAAGATTTCTGATGGAAAAAGTTACATTTTTACAGGTAGTTTTAATTTTTTTTTCTTTAGAGAAGAAAGTTTTAATATTTAGAGTAAAAAGCCACAATTGTTGATGATAAGACATTTTTGAGGAAGAAATGTGATTCTTTGTGGAAAATCTATCCAGATATTTAGATTGATGGATGGATAGATAGATAGATTATATATTATATTTTATTATATTTTATTATATTATATTATATTATATTATATTATATTATATTATATTATATTATATTATATTATATTATATTAT
>JBAMYA010013761.1:0-17316 GCA_037176975.1 Arrhamphus sclerolepis | reverse complement strand
GGAAAGCACAAATAGTCGGTGCCCCAGCACCTGAACACAGTATATGACACGCAACAATGTCACTTCCTAAGTTGGTTTATGAAGTAACTAATGTAAATGATTAAAGCCAGCTGTTACTCCCAGTCAACATGTCATAGAGGAAAGAAAATCATATACTTCATGTTAAATTTATTACCATTTAGAATCAAAACCCTGATAGGTTACTATAATTTTCCTGCCTCGAATAGTCTAATGGTTGACACTTTTACCAAAGTCCTCTGACGCAGGTTAATCCCACACCCAATTAATTTTCTCCTTGTCTTTTTCTATGAGTGAATGACTTGGTAAACAAATCGGAAAGAACATTTCTTTTAGGTGAACTGAATAAAGCAAACTGAGTCTTCTCTGAGACTTAACTTAGCCTTAACTAAAGCTTACAGAGGCGGTGGAAGTATCAGAAATGACTGCTATGTTAAGTTGAGACTCAGAACAAACTTCTTGCTGCTTACCTAACACTCATCCTCACAGGGTTAGAGTTGAAGTATAAATGATTATGCTCTGTTGGGATTTTATTAACAGCTCATAAGTCAATATAATGTGAAGTGATATGTAGCTAAAGTGATGACAATAACCCTGTCAAGATGGCCACCATGAATTTGTTGCTTAACATAATTTTATCTGATCTGGAACAAAAAACATTCACCCCTATTCAGTTGTCATGGATGTAAAATCTAACTCTAGACTAAATCTGGCTGAAAAAAACATGTTTATTTCTGCAGTAAAGTTGGACATTTTAACATAACATGGATATCAATGGAGATTTGCTCTGTTTTGAAGCCAGCCCCTAGTGGTCATTTGAGTAACTGAAACTTTTTAGTTGTTCAACCTCCCCACTTCTGACCCAGAAGTGGAGAGGTTGATGTTTGATCTGAACCTGTGATCCCAGTTAAAACTCTTCCTTTCCAAATGAAGCTTCTCCTTGTTGTCTCGCAAAGAAGCTGATGCTGTCCTCAGTCTTGAAACACTATACACAGCTTGATAAACTGTCACATGTAGGCTACACACTAAAATCGTTTCCAGATGAAACAGACAATATAAGCTTCTTTATACAGCTATGTTATAGTATTTAAAAGGAGGTGACAGATTACTTTGCTTGTAATTTTGACATTTTAAAAATAGGTTTTCTTTTTCTGATGGAAACTATTTCAATAACTTTTCTTTGAAATAATAACTTAATGACTGTATTATATTAAACTGTGCGCTTTGTTCCACATATTTTAAAATCAAATATTTATGCTAATTTATCAAAAAAAAAATCCCATTTTTATTAGCTGATTATATTTGTAGCAAAAAACCTGATCTATGAGGGCAAAACATTAAATGATACAATTTTACAAATAACCTCTGATTAATTGTAATTGAGGACACCTGCTCAGTTAATATATATAACAAAATTATTTCAGAACCCCAAAATATCATGCTGACAGTATGTGTTTGAAGGCATTTTCACTCATAGTGCCCTATACCTCTGCAATTAGCTACAATAAAACAAAATCTAAATCTAAGATTGTTAAGTTTTTACTTAGATTAATTTTACAGATACGTAACGACCTTGAATATCTCACATTGATATTACAGCAAACTCCGCTGCTATTTTAATACATCTAAATGACACCATCAATGGAAGTTTTCCACAGTTCTGAATGGAAGACTACGATCTGTCTGTCGCGGACAGACAGCAACAGGTGCAGGTCAATATGTTAATATGTGAAAGTTTGCGGCCGCTGATTGGCTGCCACCGGACGCTGTGCGAAAGTTGATTGGCTAACGTGAAGAGGCACGTACCAAGAGGAGAAAATAGTACACGAGCATGCTCGAGCACGAGAATGTCTCATGCTGTGTGTGCCGTGACGTAGTATATGCGAGGTTTGGATATAAGCAGGGCTGCAGCCTGCCTTAGTTAAGTCTTTGACTGGACAAGAGGATCGCAGAAAGATTACAGCTTTCTTTTATACATTTTTAAAGTGTTGGATTTTTGTCCGGGACTTTGGTGTTTTTGACGTTTTCCTCAGTTGACGTTGAGAAAGACCGAAGAAATGAAATACATTATAGCAATTGGCGGGTAAGTGTTTGTTTGTTTGTTTGTTTTGTTTTTAATGAGATAGCTGATCATTTTAAATTTATCTGCGTATAATTACAAGCACTTCTGTGTAAAAATAAAGAAAGGAAGAACGTGTCCTCCTAAACTAGGTAATACTTGAACCGAGTAACGTGTCTTATAATAAGCTTGCGCCGGCCTGAGTTCTATGAACACAATTATTTAAATGATCGGCTCGAATAAAGTAATTTGTATCTTAATTCAGTATTTACGCTGCCTTGATTCCATTAGTTTACCTAATGTCCATATCTTGTCATCAGCTGCCCGCCAGAAACCAGTTTAAAGTCACGTCCGGTTTGTTTGTTGTCACGAATCGAGCGGGACATTTGAAAATGTACCGCGAGTGTGATTTTAAAAGTGGAGGGAGACTGATCTGTGGTATCCACTGGCTGAAAACTTGGAGTTTGATTTTATTGTCACGATCATTATTCTAGTCACTGTACACACACACACCTTTAAAACAGAGAAAATAAACCGAACATCTGTATTGCATTCACTTTTAGCTGATTTTCTACATCAGCTAGGATATACCACAGAGCAATTTTCTGTTTTAGCCTGTATTTTTTACAAGTGTTTTTTTTTTTTTTTTAAATTATAGGTTTAATCACACATTCACATGCATAAATTCAGTCTATTTTAAGAAAATGTGCCTTTTTTTTCATATACCAACATGCAAATAAATGTAAACAATGGAAACTGAAAAACTTAATTTTATTTCAAATCAATAATATTTGCTTTAACTTAAGTTTAGCTGACACGGTGTTAATAATGTTCATTTTGTCACTGTCTTCCCTTTTCCCTCCTTCCTTTTTTTATTTCTAGGGTCACAAATGGTGGTAAAACCACCCTGACAAATAAATTGACCAAGACGTTGCCTAACTGCTGTGTTGTGCACCAAGATGACTTCTTCAAGGTTAGTTTTAATAGTTGGATTTTTGATCGTTGTTTGCCTCCTTTTTTTCTCTCATAGATGCTGCATGATCATTGCATATGAGTAATAGGGCAGAAGTACTGCCACAAGGGCCCTCCCATCCCCCCACGCTGTTTTTTTCCCCCCCACAATAAAAGTGAAACTTTCTTAATTTTTATGTAAATATGCACATATTCTTGTAATAGTTCACTCACAAGCTTTAAGTTGACCTATTTTACCTTCCTCTACGTTGCTCCTTTATTTGTTTTTAATTTTAAGTATTTATTTCTAATCCTTATCTCCATTAGCCCACTGCTTCGCTGCTCTTTTCTCACTTCTCTTGCATTTACATACTTAAGCTTCCTTAATTTTATGCATGCCCTTTACTGTGTGCCTTTTGTTTCTACTCACAATTACTTGGGCCTGTGAGTGGGATCTGCAAGTATTCAGAGCTGTTAGGTTGCAGCAATGTTTTATTGGTGACTGTTATTTCAGAAACCCGATCAGATACAAGTCGGTGAGGACGGCTTTAGACAGTGGGATGGTAAGACTTCACTGAAGACTGCCAATGTCTCATTGTTTCTCACTATCACATAATGTGGCAGACCACATTCTCACTAACTACAATATAGCTAGTATATGCACATCACCGAAATATAGTTTACATTAACTTGAAGTAACTTACAAGCTGCAAACACAGTTCCTATGGATTACAGTTTATGTTTGTGTATATTCTAATATTCTGCCTGTTCCTTCCATTATTTTTTTTTTTCTCTCTCAATCTTGTTCCACAGTGATCACCGCTTTGGATATGGAATCCATGACCAACACGATAAAAGGCTGGTTGGAGAACCCTGTAAAGTTTGCCCGTTCCCATGGTGTCACCCTGTCCTCCGTCTCTGATGTGGCCGACCCTGATGAGCAGATCCACATCCTGATTGTGGAGGGCTTCTTGCTTTACAACTACAAGTAAGTTGTTGTCCTTTTTCTTCCCCCCTGCATTTCATGGTTTGAACAGAGTCGGGAAGGATCTGTCGTGGGTGCATTGTTCCGAAAACTGTACATGTAGAGACGTGTTATTTCATAATGCCAACCTTTGTTTGTTTTTTTTTTCCTCCATGTTAGAAAATGTAATTGACATAAAGTATTTTGCATCAGTCTTCACAGTAAATTGTTTTGAAGATTGTGCATCTGTTTTTAATCTGATTTTAAATTTAGAAGGCAAAGATTTCAACAAGGGGGAGGTCGTTCTGCTGAATACGTTATTAAACATTCATTAGGGGGCGGTGTCATTTCTGTCAAGTCACGTGCTAATTTTGCGTGCGCATCTTGGTTTCTGCTCTGAGGCCTGACAGCATGCTTGCGCAGGTCCTGCAGGTGTAGATAAGGGCTTCAGGAGAAAGAGGCTCTGGGTTTTTCTGAAATGAGATTGCAGGCTGCTCTGCACTCTATGTTCTAGTGACAGATATCAAGCATGCTGCAGAGATATAGATAAGGGCCAGCGTGAACATTTGTATAACTACAATGTTCTTACTCGGAGGTGATGTGACTTTGTTCATCGTCTTGTCTCCCCTTTTAGACCCCTGCTGGATGTTTTCAGCAAGTGCTATTACATCACAATTCCCTATGATGAGTGCAAAAGAAGAAGAAGGTGAGTTAAAATTGGTTTCATTTCAAGACGTGTTCTCACATTAATGCTTCCTCTTTTTATTTACATATTATTGTTCCCTTAATTGTCTTTCCCCATATGCTTGTTACAGCGAGTTTTCAAACTGTATTTAATATTTTCAGTACCAGACAGTACACTGTCCCCGACCCTCCTGGTTTGTTTGACGGTCATGTGTGGCCCATGTACCTGAAGCACAGGAAAGAGATGGAGGACAACGGCTTGGAAATTGGTATGTCACAGCTGGTTTTTGTGAGAACATAGTTTACAGATCACATGTACAGCACTGTAGCATTTGTTGGCATAAAAAAAACAGCCTGTCTTGGGTGTAATAGTTTTATTTATTTTACAAAAGGACCATTTTCAAAATAACTTTGCATTGCAGAGTACCTTGATGGTTTGAAATCCAAAGAGGAGATGTACAACCAGGTGTATGAGGACATTCAGAACAACCTGCTCAATCGTTTATAGGTGAGACAGCAGCACACAAATGCTAAATATCAGAAATTGCAAATCCTTGTCTGACACCTTTTTTCTTTCTTTTTCTTGCAGCAGGAAGACTCCTCTCTGCATCTGTACAGACTTTGTAAATAGCTTTAATGACTTTTTTTAAATGAAATTTTTGTATTTTTCTTGAGATTTTGTAAATAGTAACAATGTTAACTTATCATTGTCTTTTAATCTTCATATGCACAATGAGTTGTGTGTTTTGTTTTCTTTTTCAAATGACCTCCTTTCTTTGATAAATTGATAATTGAACTGGAGTTTACACTGTTATGTTAAACACTGACTTTGATTGGACCATATGTAAACCAGTTGCAGCTTGCAAATAAATTCATTTAGTTGCTGTTGAGATCCAGTCCATCAATCATCTGTGTTGTTACTGTCTCTTGTATGTTGTTGTTGTTGTTGTTGTTTTCCTGTCTCTCTCTTTCTCTTCTTACATGGACTGGGTTAACGTGTTGTGTGAGGGTAGTGTGCCCCAACAAACCAATTCACTTATCACCATTATCCGATTATGAGAGTGCCCTCTCCCAGGATAAAGGTGCCCCATTGGTTAAAATGTTTAAATAACTAGGATACGTGTGGATGATTTTTAACAAAACAATTTCAATTAAATCCACAAACATCAACCCTTGAACTTGTGAGGTTCCTGCTGGAACCCTTATGTTATCTAATGCTTTTCTTGTTTTACTGAGTTCTTTTAATCTTATTTACAGTACGGGTGGGATGTATATAACTTTCTGGAAGCCTGACAAGAGAGAGTGTAACATAACTGGCTGTTTGTACTACCAGCCCAAGTCAGACTTTTGGCTTTTCTGATCACAATCTTTTTGACTGTTAACACATATAGTATAATATATCTCTAAAAACCAGGTCCATCATCGCTTCCTTCATGACGTAAATGACATGAATGATCATTCAAGAAACCAGGCTGTCATTAGATAACAGTAGGTACCTGTACTAAAACCTTGTTTTAACATCTAAACTGTTGGAAATAAAAACATTAGGGACCACCAATAAAGAGGGAGGCAGTTATTGTCGATCATGAAAATAGATTATGGATTTCCAAGAGTACAGATTATTTCCTAGAACATGATTCAGCTGGAGCCAGTTAGATTTTCTGGATGTCTTTATTGTCATATCAACAAACAAACTGAACTCATTCCATCATGAGAGCTTAGTTTGAATCTATTTTGGTGACAGGAAATACTCTGTCAAAGCCCGACTGTATGTCTGTCTTCTGAGGTGATTCCCACACTGTAGCACCAAAATAGCCGTCCAAACTTTCTTCAAGTTGGTGCCTGAGTAGGACTGTCTCAGAAAATTAGAATATTATTTATATATATTTTTAGTTTTGTGCACAAAGATGTTTTGATGACTGTTCTTTGGTTGTTTGGTTATTTTACTACCATGCTCAGCTTTGAAGAGCTGGCTTCTTGTTATATTTAAAGGTTGAAATGACAATAAATGATTTTTCATCACTTTGCATACTTAAGACAAGTACTCCCACACTCCAATTGAAATTGATAAATGCAGTGTTGAAGTCTGAGAATAATTTAACTCAGGGATTCAGTTTTATTTATTTACTTTTCAATTCATTGGGGCTGGAAAAATTGATTTGTTATACACTGAACTCCTTTTTTGAAAAACCTGTAACTGTGACTCACAAAAAAAGACAAATCACAGCTACTTAAAAAGTGAGAGGTTATATATACTGTATATGGCCCCAAAATAGTTGCAGTCCTTAAATACTGTCCAATCCAAGTGGTGATATTTTTCTTGAAATTGACACAGCATTGTTTCAAGGATTTTTGAAGGCAGTTTCTTAGCTATGCAAATGTTGAAAGGTGTTACAACAGTTTGTGCTCATAATGTTTTAAGGACACTTTTTGGCCTGAATAAACCCAACTACAGCTGCTTAACCAGCTTTACTATGACATACAGTCAAGGGGCCTCACACACACACATAGATATATATCTACATATATATATGGAGAAAATCCCAACGTCTCCAGTAATTTGCACATTTGTGGAGTCTCCTAGAGTTTCCCCAGTTCTATTCTGGCTGGAAAGAAGGGCACCTCATTAGACAGCTGGAGTCTCCTATCTTTAGCAGTACATGGTCCTGCGCTGATGCAGGAGGAAATCATTCATGACTCTTAAATAGTTGAACCAGGTTTATATTTACCTCCACAAAGACAGGATTCTTAGTTTAAAAATGATTTTTGTTGCCAGTTTGTTATCAGACCACACTTCTCACCACATGCTCCATCCACAAGATATTAACAATAAGAGAAAGGTGAAGCAGGAAAAGGGCAACGTGCCCTCTCCACTGAAACACATTTGTGTCCTGTTCAGTGGATGTACATAAGAGAACAAACATCGTATGTTAGTGAATGTAAAAAGGAAGGTCATATAACGTAGTTTATGGATGTCTTTCCATCTACTATCACTCAAAATATCTTTTGTTTGACAAACGTTACTGTCAAGAAGTATTAATGCTGCAAATCCAGCTATGGCGTGACTGATTACAAATCACAGATTAAGCAAATGTAATTATAAAAAGTAAAAGAGGCTTTCAAATTCTAGTGAAAAGAGCTATGAATGTCACATTCATTTTTTTTTAAATGTTCTATCCATTTAATTTCTATATTTGCTTCATCCTGTTCATAGTGGATGGACTGGAGTCTATCCCAGTAGACACTGTGCACAGCTTACCAGTCCATCACAGGGGCCCTGAAGAGAAAAATGATAAACATGTTTACAATTTAGGCTCACACATCAACTTAACATGTTTGTTTCTGACCTGTGAGTGTGTCAGCATACTCAGATTAAACCCACATTGGCAAAGGGAGAACAGACTTCACAGAAAAAAGGATCCTACTTAGATTTGATCCTGGAACCTTCTTGCTATGAGGCAAAAGTGCTAAGCACCACATAGCAAAAGCAGAAACAGATTGTAATGGCTTAAAAGCCGCTGGTGGGTGACCCACCAGGCTGCTTTATGTTTCCAAATTCTAACTTCCTGTACTCAAAAACAGTAAAAAGTTCCTCCTAAATTTCAGGAAACCAGCAGCCGAGTTAAGATAATAACTTCCTGTACCACAAAAGGTGCAGAGAAGATTGCAACACAGATTTTCCAATATTAAGATAGGGAACAATTATGTTCTGTCATATATTATTCATCAGAACCACCTGTGTTCCTTTAAAAAAAGATGGTAGCCCGGCCACAAGCTGTGGTGACAGGACCCATGGGTGCTGAAGGAGGACAACAACAACAGAAAGAGGAAACATCTGTGGAGAGGGTCAGCGGCACAAAGCGGAATTTACGCTCATGGAGGATGACTAATAAAAAAGAAACTGCACAAGCCAAGAAAGACTGAAAGCTATTTAAAATGTTCCCAAAGCTATAATCAAAACTCTAACTAATTAATCCCTAGATGTATGCATGCATCAATTGGTTTTTGTTTATTAAATACCATGAAGTTTATTTTCTTCCAAGTGGCCACGTAGAAAAATCAGACAGACGGTCAAGTTTGGGTCAATCACTATGTCTGCTGAGCTAATGTCAGGCTGCCCCGCTTAGCAGCACTGATCAGTTTTCTGTCTATGGCTTCTCTTAGTGTGAGTGCTGAGGGGATAAGCATTGCCTTAGAGGTAATACTATTGAATTTATGGGGCACAGATCACCAAACTAATCGTGATTGGTTTACAAGAGGGATGCAAATAGCCTAAAAATAACCTAGAAAAATTCCTGGAAATGACATCATTAACAGAGGTCAGGCTTTATGTGGAATATGCTAATCACTTCTGTTTTACTTGTTTCATGAGTCAGTTGTTTTCTTTCGCTTACTGGCAAAAAGAGCTCTAGTACCATGCAAGTTTAGAAAATTAAATAAGATAACCAGATAGACCACCTGGATGGTGTGGTAGTTAGCAGCAGCTAAGAAACTGTTGGCCATGACGCTTCTGAGTTAAATCTGTATGATCTGCTTGTGCAAATTTTCTCCAGATGCTCCAGTTTCCTCTAACAGACTTTTTTTTTGATTTACTATTGTTAATCCCCATGGGGAAATTCTTTTTCTGCATTTGACCCATCTGGGCTGCTGGACTGAGAGCGGTGGGCTGCTGTGGTGCAGCGCAGGTGGGGGTTTTGGGTGCCTTGCTCAGGGGCACCTCATCCATGGATGTGGGGAAGCACTTGTTCAGGCACTCCCCCTGCCCACATCATTGGTACTGGCCAGAGATTGAACCGGTGACCCTCCAGTTGCCCAGCGCAGTTCTTTAGCTGGTACGCCACAGAACCACCAGCTAGCAAGAGTGATTTGTCCGAAGTAGCAAATGTGAGCAGGCACGGTTGTTTGCCTCACAGATACTGTTGACATCGAAAGGTGCACACCACCACTCTTCTTATGACAACTCGGAGAGGCTTCCACTTCCCCGTGGCTTTAGTTAGGACTAATGTTGGTATAGAAAATGAATGACTTAATGACACATATGTGATTCTCATATCAAATCGGCTATAATTCTTCTATAATGGGATCACCGGGGGGTGCTGAGTGATGAGAACTCGTTAGATAACACTTCGATGACATGACTTTTGCCCTATAGAACATGATGCATGTATGTGGCATGTATCTAGGTCTGCCATTTGCTTTTGTTTAGTTTTTTTATTAAACTTACATTATGTGTGGAAGGCTTGCAGTGAAAAAATCTTTAAAGGTAACTATGACACAAGAAACACATCAAGACATCAAATACAAAACAAGTCGAGCAGAGAAAAGGCATTACTATCTCTAATTTCCAACATCTCCTTTCGTTGTCAGCTATAATGGAGGGTGACAGAAGGGTAAACTCAGCAGCACTTTCCTCGTCTTGTCCCCTCCGTTCACTACGTTCCTGCTCCCCCTCCTCTCTGTGGCCTACATATCGGCCCCATTCAGAGAATTACTATCACACGTGAGTTCAGTGTCATGTCACGCCTGCAGAGCTGTGAAAAAGTATTCCACCCTCCCCCTGCTTTCCGTTGCATTTGTGAGAATTTCATATTGAAGTCATTTATAACTTCAAACCTCAACATAAAGACAAATTGCAAATTCTTACAATTGTATGCACTGGGCCCTGCGATGGACTGGCGACCTGTCCAGGGTGTACCCCTGCCTTTCGCCTGAAGTGAGCTTAGATAGGCTCCAGCAGACCCCCGTGACCCTACACAGGACAAAGCGGGTATAGATAATGGATGGATGGATGTATGCACTGGGAAAAAAAAAGTATACAATTAAACAATGTTCCTTTGGCTTCACCCGATGCATGTGGGGGCCCCACCTAGCATCCGGGAAGGGGTCCATACTAGATGTCTATTAGGTGTGGTGACCCCTGTAGCTGGGTGGCCCGTGCGGGGTGGCCCTTGGTTCCATTCCTATTGATTTGGCTCCTCCTGTCTGTGCGGTGCCTCCAGGTCCGGGGGGGTGGGGATGGGAGGATGGTTGTGGTGGGTTGTGCCATGCCCCCTATGGAGCGGTGGTTCTGGTGTGGGGCTGAGGCCCCCTCCCGTCCCTGTACTGTGTCCTTGGTGCAGAGGGTGTGTTACGGCCCGGCTGACTGTTTGCCCTCCCGGGATTCTGGGGTGTTAACATCAACTTCACAGCATCACACACCCATCGTACACACATCTACATCCATCATACTGCACTACACCAATACATTATCAAACAACACACACTACAGTCACCGTCTTTTGTCTTTGTCTGTCTTAATGTGTTTCACTGTTGGTTTACTTTAGTCCTCTGACAGAATCATGTTCAAATAAAGTTTGTTAGATTAGACTGTCAACAGGGCTGAAGGACACATTCACCCACACTCTCACCTCTGCACAAGGAAATCGCTGCAAGATCAAATTGCATATAAAAGTTAAAGGTTTTTTTTTGCCAATGTTGGCACCAACCCACAGCATATATGCAGACAAAAAAAAACAATGGTGGAGTGGTATGCATGCCTCCGTAAATAACATGATACATATCTGGATATGTAAGTATTTATGCTTAATGATTTTTGAATGATTGAGTTCAGCTTGATGGACTGCAGTCTGAGACAGTTAGTAATATAAGTTAAGGTATAAGATAAAATGGAATTACTAAATGACAGAAAACAGAAAAACATCAAACAGTTACATTTTTGATGTAACTGTTATGCTATGTATGGAGGGTATATTCCATCATTGTGGACAGTCTAGGTTTGAGGCCTAGCCTGTGGCCCTTTGCTGTAGGCCATATTTCCTCTTCCTCTCCCTTCATGTTATTATGAGCATGCAAGAACTGGATTAGCCTAACCTGGACCTAACAGGGGCTCATGCATGTTTTTAAAATGATGTAGTATAAGTTGTGATGTTTTTATGAGCTGACTTCTTTCATGCTTTGATTGCCAGTTTTTCTGACATCGTGACTATATTAGAATAGTGCCTGCAGTTGTTGCAGGTGTATTGTTTGGGAATGGCTCCAAGGCAAGGGTGTCATCACTTCACACTTTAAGGATTGTGTGTGCTTGCATCAGACTGTGTATGTAATGTGACGTTATTTTTTTTCTCATGGAGATGTGTCATCTTTATCTCACAGTTGCTGGTGTGCTGAGTAGAAGATGATGAGGCCAGAGGCCAACCTCAAATGAAAAACAACACATGACATATTTCATTATTTAACAAAAACTAAGCCACATGTGGCAGCATGTACCACCACAATTCATAGGAATAGCATGAAGTCATGATTTTTTTTTTTTTGTATGATTGTGGTCCTGCTTAGTTTAGACATTGAATGTGCCAAGCTTTGGGGTATCATAGTGTTCAGCAGCCAAAGACCCCAAACAGATCACCATGCTGACACTTCTGCCACATGCGCATGTAGCTGTTAAATGAAGTGGCCTCTCTTAGCCAACACAACCATTATGGCCAACAAACTAAAATCAAACAAAATATTCTAACAGAAAAGTCCAAACAGAAAATTAAGATGGTCTGGCCAAAATGAGCAAAAGAAAATGAAAATCCACAAAATGCTGTAGAATGTGGGTTTCTCTCTCTCTAATCAAGAGCCAGTGTGAAAATCGCAAAGAAAATTTTCTCATGAAGAAAAAAAAAGGGAAACACTTTTACAGACACAACTGTATTAATAAGGCCTGAAAAACAGTTTTCAGGGATATAATAAAAGGCTTGCCTATGTGTGAAACTGTTGTTCGTCACAAACAAACTGTGTCTAGCACAGAGCAACAGAGCGCTGCTTTAAGCAAATTGCTCTTGTCTGGCCATCGACAGTTTTCTTTGGGAGAATCCACCGGAGGCAAATACCCTCAAGAACATAGCTGCTAGGATCACTGAAGCATGCAAACTCCTTCATCACAATGAGGTGGCAATTCAAGGAGGCTTTTGTCAGCCTATAATTAATCTGTTTAATATTTTCTAGATTACTTGTTTGGTCATCAAAATATGGGATAAGAAATGGCAAAATAAATTGCTTATCTGGGCCTTTATACTAATCAAATATATTGTTTTGTCCACAACCTATATGGCATTGAGTTTACAATCACAGATTAGTGTAATGAAGCTCTACAAAGTGCTGAGTGCATAACATGTTCCTTCTGCCCACTTAGAGCTGCTGCTAGAGGTCAGGTGTGTTGCCATTTGGGCCATATGAGTCCCCTGTCTTAATATATTTGATATTGAAATAAAACACAAAAACTATCCAGATCTCACCCTGCCTATGTCATCATCACTTTGATCCTGCCACTCACTGACTGCCATGTTAGTAGGAGTAAGGTAGCAGAATCCCAAAAATAGAGACTTTTTCCCCCTTAAACCCTTAAATGAATTATCAGTTCAAGACAGTGATTATTTTTGGATTAATTGAGAATTTCCTTCATTTTCTTTCATAAACCATTACATGTCTAATTGATATAAAATTATTGATTCCATATCAGTAAATATAACTATGTCGGGCAGCACGGTGGCTTGGTGGTCAGCACTGTTGCCTCACAGCAAGAAGGTTCCTGGTTCGAGCCTCCAGAAAGGCCTTTCTGTGTGGAGTTTGCATGTTCTCCACGTGCTTGCGTGGGTTCTCACCGGGTGCTCCGGCTTCCTCCCACGGACCAAAGACATGCTGGTGTTCTTAAATTGTCCCCAGGTGTGAATGGTTGTGTGTCTATATGTGGCCCTGCAATGGACTGGCAACCTGTCCAGGGTGACCTCACCCGAAGTGAGCTGGGATAGGCTCCAGCAGACCCCTGTGACCCTGCACAGGACATAGTGGGTATAGATAATGGATGGATGGATGGATAGTTATTCCCATTTTACTAGCTAGCATTGGATGCTATATACTTTCACCGAAGTCCACCTCACAGGTTGAAATCTTAGACCTGCCACTAACCAAGAGAAATCTCTTAATGCTTGTGGGTACAAATAATACTTAAAAAAAACAGAAAAAAGGAGTTTTACAACTACATCAGAGATTCCCATTGAATCGACGTCTGCATACATCAAACCAAGCACAAAATAGAGTGGAAATGAGACCGAATGTTCCTAGGGATGCCAAAGCTCCAGCGGCTGCTGACGGCCATGCTCATTTCCCCTTCAGACCCATCTTCCATGTCACACCTTTCCATGAAGAGCCTTCACTGTACCCTATATAAAAAGTTATTAGCCATAGGGACCTACACTGTCATCATACTCTACATACTCTGTCATGCTCTGCCAAGTCATTTGAGTATTTTGGCGTAAGTAAGTCAAAAAGTAACACAAGTAATATATTTCATGACAGTAATAAGTAAACACAATTTTCTATTTTATAAGTAACTTGCTGGACACTATGTGTACATGGGCTCTGTTCACCGTACCTGTTTGCCGTCTTCTACTCTACCGCCAATCAAGAAAACTGTCACTGCTAAGCCCCAAAAGTAATATCAGCAATATTTCAGGATCAGAAAATTCATGTGTGTTTGTACAGCTTCTTGGATTTTATACCCCACATATTTGTTTGTGCACACATCCACGAATTTATATGAAAAACTATGCGTCCATGCATGTTTTGAGTCTGTGTGCTGTTTTGATGTGTGCACTTTGTGTCTTAGGTAGTGTGCATCTGCCTCCACAGCTTGAAAGCACTTTCAAGCATTTTCACCGCTCTGCTCCAGTAACTTTTTTTTCTTTCATTTCTACTTTTCTTTCTTTTTTTTTCTACTTTCCCCCCTCAATTTTTCATCTGCGTTTTCTATTGGGGCACGAGGGTCACAGTTAAAATAAATGGCAAGAACCAATGTTGGCTAGAACGAAGAACAAAAAAAAAAAAAAAAAAACCCCTCCAAAGTCTTAAGGTGTTGTGAGAGTTCAATCTCATAGCTTCAGTCAGCAATATCTTATTACTTTTTCAAACACAGTCATGTGAAAGAGCAGACAAGAGATTAGATAATTTAGCTTGGATGAACAGATAAGTACACCAGGTACATGACCAAAGGCATGCAAAAAGTGAATCCTTCACAGGAATAAGTGTACAAGGTGCAGAAAAGATACTTAAACAGAGCATTAAAATAAAAATCACCATTAGACAAACTGTCTAACTGTTAAGGGAAGGTTTAATATAGCTTAGTGGCTTTAAGTTTTGAGCAGCATCTGTGGGAAATTAGATTTACATTTTGGGATCAAAGCAGACTTTAACTTTGATGTATTAAGCCTATCACAATCACTTCCAAACCCTTTTATTCCAATCGTCTTGCATCGTAAATGAAGCAGTATGTCAGCAGGAAAATTTGCAGTTATAAGTGACTGCTGCAGCAATCCGTATCACGACTCTCTCATGAAGACATCAAACCTAAGTGGAGTCAGTCACAAAGAAACTGCTGCCCAAGTTGGCCTGGTAAAGTGAAGAAGTGCCCAACATGATGTACAGCATATATTACACAACAACATAATGAAAGTGCATTAATGTATTTAAAGTTGATGCCGAGCGACTCAACCACACTGGAGGAATCAGCAACACAAACCTAAAGCTCCTTTGAATCGAGGCAACTTGACTTATTTGTATTGAAGCTATTTAACCTTCCAGCCAGAAGGCTGTGACAACTGACAAAAAGGTGAAAGGTCCTCAGGAACAAAGACTGAGAATCTATCAGCATAACCTTAAAATAGCTAAGATATTATTTTGAATTGCTTTTTCCCCCAAACAGGCACCTTATCAGCTGCCACTATTTCTTAAATTTGGCATCAACATCAGCCATAGAAAATCTATGAGGCGACTTCTAAAAAATACACACTTCTTTCTTTATTGATCTCTTTAACTGATGATCAGTCTTTAGCCATTTCAGTGAAGCAGTGGTCCTGTCTTTATTTCCTTTTAGATATATTAGTCTTCATCAAGTTTGGATTGGAGTTTCACAGAGTAGTCTTGATTTGACCTCTGTGATGCACCTGCAAGAACTTTCTCCGACTTTTTCAGAATAAATCGTTTTAGGGCATCCTGACCTTAACGTACCGTGCCAAATCAATCTTTCTTTCTGCAGATCAAGCTGTAGCTGTGTTTTGCGAAATAATAATAGAAATTCAAAGTGATGACTGAGTAAAATTGTGAAGTTCTTTGTGGGATTTTCTTGCATCCACAACGTTGCTGTATTACGGCTCTTCTGCAGTAGCAGTTCAGGTGTGATACACAACTTTAAAAACATACTGACACACACAGAGTCCTTGTTGCCCTCTGCTTGGCAGAGCTGGCAAGATGATTGCTGGACTTACTGTGGGAATCTTCTGACTTCAACCTAATAAATCAAACACAGATAGCCCCACACGTGCGTCGATGTCTGCTTGTACTGTCCGTCTGTTTTCTCACTTTGCCTCCGCGCGGGTGAGCGCGTCCAAAACACGCGCGTGCACACAGCCCAACAGGCTGATGGATGGGGAGCTGGCAGAGGCTGATTAGCTGGGAGTGAATGGAGCTGAATTACAACTCTGTCGGCTCTGCGATTGCATTGTTGCTTTGACAACGATCCGTGTCAGGATGCTGAGATGTTGGGAAGAGTAATCAATGATCTCAATCTGTCTCTGTGTCTGTTTATTTCTCTGAAAACGAGCCGAGTCTTTCTGATTCATTCTTCTTTTGTTTCTCTGTGTTCTCTCACTTCCCCATCCATTCATTCATTCCCCTGCCATTCTCCTGACCGCCTCCTCTGTCCGATTCCTGTGAGCTTGTTGCTCTCGATCTTTTTTCTTTTTTTTTATCCTTCTCCTGACCTACCTTTTCTCCTCCCTGTTCCTCCCATGTTCCAGTTTCAAGGCACAAAAAAGGAAAAAAAAATAACAGCATGTAGGAGTTAGCTGTAACTGATTTCCTCTGATCTGTGAGTGCCACGTTTTAAAGACCATGGGGGGAAGAAAAAACAAAAACCCAAAACATTCAGCGAGATCACAGACACCAGAATATAAAGGTTTTCATGCTGCATTTGTGAATTGAAATCAGATTTGACATTACTGAGGTATGTTGTTATCTCAAAACCATTTCTACATGCAGAGAAGAAATGGAAGATAAGCGAATGATGATAAATACTGCGCTTGATTCACAGGCGAGCACATGGAAGACGTTTCCCCTCTGGGCATCCAGCCTTTGTTTGCATCTTTTAGAAAACTTTTCTTTAGCACTTAAAAGTTCAGATTCAGTTTCATTTTTGCTCGGGTGAGGAGAATTCAGCGTGAGGATTCTGACGCCCAGCAAAGATGGAATAATTGCAGTAAGTGCAGCAGAAAGCATATTCACCATGAGGTTGGAGAGCAAATTGAAACCAAAGAGCAGTTTTAAAGTGAAATCAGATGAAGGGACCTAATAGTATGCTGTTTCAATGCAGAATGACAGTCAGATGAAGTACACTGACACTGATATATGCTTTGTGCAATTTCCTCTGAAAAAATTGAGCTCTATGTCTTCATGTATATGATCTGAGGCTAAATCTTTAATTCGTATTGTAATTTCAGTTCTGAGGAGAGAAGATAGTGACCTATGACAGTACTTCACTTTTTTTTTTTTTTTTTTTTTTTTTTTTTTTATCTTTGGGGTTGGTTTTAGGTTGAAAAAGCCCACG
>JBAMYA010013750.1:0-17316 GCA_037176975.1 Arrhamphus sclerolepis | reverse complement strand
GCTCTCCACCTCAGTTATTCCACCTTAAAGCAGCTGCTCTCCACCTAAGTTATTCCACCTTAAAGCAGCCGCTCTCCGCCTCAGTTATTCCACCTTAAAAGAACTGAATCAGACGGGCAGTCGTACTAAAATCTGGTCTTTGCACGCTCTCGCAGGTCAGATAAAAACCACTTGGCGGGCCGGATGTGGCCCGCAGGCCTTGGGTTTAGCATCCTGGCATGCAGCAGTGATGAAAGCAGACGGCCCAGCGCGTGAGCCATGGCAGCAGAAAGGCAGTCGTCGCCTGTTTTCCAGCGGCAGCTGCAGTGGAGACGCCGTGGGAACGGGTCACTCACAAGCAGCCACCGAACACAGCTGAGGGACGCACATCTGCATCATTAGCACCACTGCTGGTGCGTCTACCGACTGCTCAACACAGTCCTCAGAAACGTGGCCACCACAGTCCCTGTGCACACAATCACCAGCCTCCTCATGAATATTCATCCACCTCGTTAACGCTCAAGAGGGGGAAACAAAACATAGCAAAAGAGACCGCCGTCACTTGAAGAGAGCATGAGATGGCGACTCTAAGAGGAGGTACAGCTGCCAGTTCTCTGCTAACAAACTTTTTTTTGTATCTCAGGAGTAAAGGGTGGGCGTGGGGGGGGGGGGGGCTGATAAATCACCGCTGCCTTTACTTCTAAAGGAGGAGAGCGCCGTCTGAAAGCAGCTCCAGCAGCAGGGGGGCTGGCTGGGAATTACAGAGCATTTTTCCAGAGAATAGTCCAACAAGAAAAGCTTTAAAACAGCTGCAATCTTCCACTAATGTCTGCCTGTTCACAGTAATTGCTGAACTGTAGGGGATGTGTGTGAATACACCTCAGAACACGCTGCAGCTCCTAGAAATGCCGACAATCTCCATCCTCGGTCCGTAAACACTCCAGGAGCTCAAAGCTGGCCTGATCCAGCCGCTCTGAAACACACAGGAGAGCAACGCTCAACAACGAGCGAGATCTACTATGCCACAGCTCCATTTGTTTTTTAATTTTCCTTATTTTACTTTCGTACGGAGCCCCACGTCTTAAAATAGTATTTTGCAGCTTCAAATTATCATTTTGTGGCCTGAAAATACTATTTCAAGGCAACAAAATATTATTTTTGTGGTCACACATTAGTTTGTGGCCTCAAATTAGAATTTATACACCTCAAAATAGTATTTCATGGCCAAAAGTTAATATTTTAAGGTCTCAAGTTAGCATTTTGCGGTTTCAAATTATTAGTTTATGGCCTCAAAATGTATTTTGTGGCTTCACAATAGTATTTTGTGGCCTCAAATTAATATTTTGTGACCTCAAAAATAGTATTTTCTGGTCACAAATAGTTTTTTATGGCTTAAACTTCGTTGTCTCAAATTGCCATCTTCTATGAATTACCTCCTTAAGCACTAATTTGAGGCCATAATTTTTTCATTTAATTTTTCAGATGTCCCGTCTGGGCTCCGTACAGCTCACAACGTGGCCGTGAAATACCACTTTCAGCCAACAATTTAAAGTCTTATTTTAGGTGTCATGTCCGGGGCGCCGTACTTTACACAACAATCGGTTGGCATTCAGGGAGGATGAGAAGAGTCAAAATTTTGCTCCACCAGAGTCAATCCAGTCGTTTGAAGGGCGCTAACAAAACTGGTGTAACTGCAGCAGGTCTCTGGAAATCAATACTCGCTGCGTACATGAGGGGCCTCCTCCAAACCTATTTCATATTCCACCTCCGGTACACAGTTTCTGACAAAAAAAAAAAAAAAAAACATTCCCTCAATTTTCAGAATAGTATGAGCTATCGATTTCACAGCCACAATTCCTCCTCTTCCTCTGCCTCCTTCTGTCCTCTCTGCTTTCACGTTTCCACCTCTGACATGTTACTCTGAGTTTTCTGCCGAAGGTGAAGGTGACTTTACACCATTTCATGTTACACCATTTAAATCCCTCATAAGGCATTTAAAAAAGAAAAACATTTATCAATGATTCAAAAAGAGCCCTTCCCTTCCTCAAACTGAACATTTATTTCTTTGCAGCCATTTTTGACATTTATTATTTTATTTTAAATAATCTGAACAGTTGGGTTATTGACTTTACGAGGTGTCAAACTCTGGTTCATCTATCGCCGTGGTTACTGTTAAAAGGCTGCTGATTATTTATGGATGTTGTCAGATTTCCCGCTAGTTCCCAGACTCTCTCATAAAAATGGTGAATTTTTGCCATAACAACTCAAATTTCAAAAAGAGTCTTGATAAAATTTAAGGTAAACTTGCAAATCTTTCTACAAATTCAACTTCTTGTCTTAAAAAAAAACTCAAATATTACAACATTTTGACTTTATTTTATTGGAAAATATCAACTTTTTGTCACATTTTAACATAAAATTACTAATTCTAAAATGGCAAATTGAAACTTTTTTCATTTTTAGTCATAAAAAAACTACAAAATCAGGTAATTTAAGGACAAAAAGTCGAAATTCTAGTAAAATCTGCCAAAAACATCTGTTCAGTTTTCCTTCTCTTTTATTTTTGTATCAAAATGCAGCAAAAAAGAAAGTGAAGATTTTCGAATAAAAAGTCAATTTTGAGACTTATTTACAATTAAAAAGTTAGCAAATGTTTAAAGAAGATTTTAAGACAAAAAGTTGATAATTTTTTTTATCAAAACTAATTTATGTTTTGTAAAATAGACCTTTTTATTTAAAAAGAAATCTGTATTTTAGGACAAAAAATTGAGATTATAAAAAATCAGCAACATTAGAAATTCCAAATTTATGTCAAAATGTTGAAAAAAGTTGATATTTTCTGATTACAAAAATACTAATTCTAAGTTAAAAAGTTTAAATTTTGATTGTACGACATTATAAAGTCAATGAGAATTATGTCCAGGAACGAACAAGAAATCTGACAACATAGCTGACAGAAAATAAAGAATAACCGGCCCTTAACTGCACAATGTGGCCCTGAAATGGTAACCATGGTGATGAATTCGCCCTTTAAAGGTAACCATGGTGATGATGTGGCCCTTTAACAGTAACTGTGGTGATGATGTGGCCATTTAACGGTAACCATGGTGATGATGTGGCCCTTTAACGGTAACCGTGGTGATGATGTGGCCCTTTAACGGTAACCATAAAGATGATGTGGCCCTTTAACGGTAACCGTGGTGATGATGTGGCCCTTTAACGGTAACTGTGGTGATGATGTGGCCCTTTAATGGTAACCGTGGTGATGATGTGGCCCTTTAACGGTAACTGTGGTGATGATGTGGCCCTTTAACGGTAACCATAAAGATGATGTGGCCCTTTAACGGAAACTGTGGTGATGATGTGGCCCTTTAACGGTAACTGTGGTGATGATGTGGCCCTTTAACGGTAACCGTGGTGATGATGTGGCCCCTGCTTCATGAAGACCAACAGTCATCATAAAGCAGGGCTACTTGCTCAAACCGTCACGGCTAAACGCTTGTAGAGTAAATGTGATGTGAACTTCTCCGTCAGCATGGATTCACATCCTAGAAAAAACTTTCCTGGTCAGAATAATTTCAGCTCCAATCCCACATCCAAAGATCCAAGGTTATTTATCCTTTTACCATTTAACTCCTCCTACAAACAGAGAGCGCTGAACACTCTAGTTTGACTTGCACTGGACCTCTATTCACCTGTGGGACTGAAACATGATTGTGGTGAAATAATAACAACAATAATAATGTTATTCTTAATAATGGTATTCAAAAACCAAGTCAGATACTATTTCATCCAGGAAAAATGTACAGTCAGTGTTTTTGAAAGTATGCAGCGCTGGTTCTCCACACACGGACCACAAACTGTAGAGCATCACTCAGGTTCATAAAGCACCATCATCATCATCATCATCATCATCATCATAATGTGGTTAAACTGGTTAAACCCTTGTTGGTCATGGCCGTGAAAGCATGAAGAGTCAGGGAGGAAAAGAGAAAAAAGAAGAGAGTGAGACGATCCTGGTAGATGTTTAAAACAGCATCTGTTACGTAAGCAGTTGTTACAGACCTTTTGGAGTTTGGTCGTTCCTACGCCTGATTTAGGCCACGCGATTGTGCTTTATAGGCGTGTGGAGAGCGCATTGATGGATGCTGTTAACGGTTAGGCCAATGTGTGTTTCAGTAAAATTACTGAATAAGGCAGTATTAATTAGCCCTACCGAGGTATGTAATTTGTGAAATGAACTTTATCATCCTACCAGGGTCAGATCATCTCCAAATTCACTGCCAGCGATGTGCACAGTCTATCCAAGTGATGGAGACGTGAAGAGACAGCGGTGCTAACCTCAGCTACGTGTGCACGTACATGCAAGGTGTGCACGTACATGCAAGGTGTGCACGTACATGTTAAAAGGGAAAAGTAGTCTATTCCACCCTTGAGAACTGGCAGCTGTGGCGCGACTTGTTATTGGTGAGATGGACGACGTTAACTTATCAGCCTCAATAGGCGACATTCTAAACGTCATGAAGGTGAAGCTATTATGCCCCACCCACCCCCCGCCGCTCTTCCCCCCTCCACCGCCAGGGTGGCTGCCCCCATAGTCTCCAAAATTTCTGTGGGAAACACTGACAGGTCACCCTTTTACGTGATTAAAATGATTAAAGTCACATCAGCAAAACTTAATTGGACTTTTTGGGCAGCGACACTTTGAAGTGGGGGTGTATCTGTCATTAATTCAGGATCTGTGAGCCTCTCTGGGTCATGAATTTTTGCAAGCAGACCCGGGACCTGCCCAGTTCACATCACAGGTCCAAAGTCAGCAAGGATGATTTACATACATTTAAATGGCAGGTGGCAAAAGTCCAGAGCAGTCGGTGGGAGGGGCTGGAATGTTCTGCCTTGTCTTTAAGATTACCTGTCCAGTTTAACATCCACTTCATCTGAGGGGCCTCTGCTCCCTCCTTGTTGTTGTAAAACAGTTCTGTACACGAGCGGCAGAAAACCACTCGATACCGGCTCCTTCTGCATCAGTCACAGGCTGACACAAACATTTACAGAAAGTACATTTCATCCTCCAGATCCAGAGCAGCCAGCAGCCCTGGCAGCCATTCACTCCCTCGATCCATATTTCAGCTTCCCTCCTCCTGTACGAACTAAGTCGATACGTGGTGCCTTTCCTCACAAACGCTCAGCAACGTGAAGGATTAGCCTCTTCACGTGCTGCACACACAAAACAACCTGATCAGGAACGTACGTCCATCGCTATAAATTATGTTTGTGCACACGGGTAATACATTATAGAAACACAACATCCAAGGAAAATTAGTTTGCTGCTCGAGTTTACACCAAAGCAGTTTGTTCAGCAGGTGATATATATACATACATACATATGTGTGTGTAAATAAGCATCTATATAGAACATAAAGGAACTGTAACTACTGGAGACCAGAGGCAGCGGTCTGCTGACTCTGAGTCCAGCGGTTCTTGGACCACTTCCTGAGGTGCTCTATCGTTCCAGCACTGGTGAGAGAGTATATTTGTGTCTGACCTCAGTCACAGTTGTGTTGTTTGAGTGACTGAAAGCTTCTGCTTCAGCCATTAACGTGGTCTTATCTCATGTCTGCAAAGGTCTTCAGCTTGAAGGCTCCAAACTCTGGAGGGAGCTTCTCTCCTGGGTTCCTCCAGCCAGGAAGCCATCATTATCGCTTCCTTCCTCGGGAGTTGAGCTAATTCGAGGCTCGTGGCAAAGTTGTCACCCCTTTTCTTAGGGTCCCGCCTAACGAGGGGGGGGCAGTGGACTGCAGACGAGCCCTCTGGGTAGCCATCTATCAGTGGGGGACAGGGGAGGCTGGTGCCTGGATGCGACCACCCACCCCGTTACTGGTGGGGAGGAGGGGGGAGGGCAGCCAAGCGGAGGCTTCCTGTCTCTCAGTAACCTCTGACTGGAAGTGTAAAATAATTGAGGCCGTCTGATAAGAGGCTCCACCAGGGCTCGTAGAAGATGAATAAATTGACTCACCTCTCCAGTCTTTCTTTTCATCCCTCTCTCATTGTGTTCTACAAAGATTCTTCAATGTGCAGTTTGTGTAAATAATCCTTTTTTTTAAGTCAGAGCATAATTTTTTTGTTGCTGTGCCTGTTCTGCACGTGCACATTGGAACGTTGATATTGGAACAGTATATGTTGTAACCATAATTTAAATCAGGTGTCAAAGTCTGCTTCATCACCATGGTTACCGTTCAAGGGCTGGATATTCTTTATTTTATCAACCAGCTTCGTTGTCAGATTTCCTGCGACTTCCTGAACTCATAAAAATACATACAGTATGATGATGATGATGATAATAACAATAATAATAACATACACACACACATATTACATATAAGCCGACAGTAATTTTCACAAAATTGAGGCTTTTGTAACAAAATCTCAATTTTTTTCTTGTATAGTAGCAAATTTTAAAAACAGTAATTTTTTCCTAAAAGGCCAAATTTTGTTATTGAATGAATTTTTGTGAAATCATATTTAACAAACAGCTGCTCTCCACCTCAGTTATTCCACCTTAAAGCAGCTGCTCTCCACTTCAGTTATTCCACCTTAAAACAGCTGCTCTCCACCTCAGTTTTTCGACTTTTTGATGTCAGAACTGAATCAAACAGTCACATTGAAACTTCCTCTGAAATGTTCTTGTTAGAAGTTTATGATCGTCTTTGAATGCTTGAGGCCTGCAGGATTTGGCCCGTGGGTCTTGACTTTGACATGTGTTTCAAACGATAAATAAAATGTTAACTAAAAATTTTAAATCATTGGCAAAAATATGCACTTATTGAATTTATTTAAGCTTATTGGTCTGGTGACCAACATTTGAGGACAAATGTAGGGGGTGACTGGGGTGTAGTGGGTGGTCGGTTACACTTTCTGATTCCCGGCTCGGTGCCAAAGTGTCCCGGAGCGAGATACCGAACACCATATTTCCCCCATCGTCCCAGCCACTCATAACTTTGGTCCCAAGCCTGGAAAAAAAGGAGAGAGCTGTGTCAGGAAGAGGGTGTCTGATGTAAAGCTAGCTCCAAAGCAGTACTCAGGAAAGAGTGGCCCATTGGTTTGAGCATGAGATAATAAGCCTTGAATCTTTGTTGGTCTGCAGGGCTTGTTGGCACTGGTCGGCTCCGTATGACGGCATTGACCCACCACCTCAAGAGTTCCGATCTGACACACCAGGAGATGACGTTGAAGATGAGGACGAGCTCATACGACGGGTCAAGAGTGACTCCATCTGCTCGCTGGTCATCACCCCTCCTCCCTTAGCCCTCTCACCCACACTGTCTTCCTCGGATACAGTCTCCACGGGCAACCAGGCGGGAAGAGTCAGCTCTGCACTGGAGCTGGAGTGGGATGACATTTTTGCAGATGAAGATATGTCTCTATCGGCGGGGCTAAATGTGACTTTACCAAATGGCGGGGAATCGCCCGCACCTCCGCCGCTACCTCCTCGACACATCCAGGAAATGCGACTCAATGCAACCAAGCTGGTCCGCGGTTCGTACGTCGAGGAGTCCGAGTTTCAGGATGACGTTCTGGTCTACGATCTTGTGGCTCAAAAGGACACAAAGGGAGTCATTTTGGAGCGGATCAAGGTGGCGAATCGACGATCCCGCGGAAGCATCTCAAAAGGGCAGCGAGCGCCAACAGCAGCAACGACGACGACCATATCAGCCTTGTTGACAACAACAGGAAGGACCGTGATTGAAACTGTCAACAGCATCATGTCGACGCGACGGCTGAGCGAGGACGGAGGGAAAGAGGAAAGAAGGTGGAGTGAGGATTATATCAAGGTGGCGAGGAGGAGGAGCGAGGACTGCGGGAAGGAGCTGGGGAGATCAAAAGAGGATGGAGAAGATCCGAATCTCCTCACCAATGGCTTCACTGTTGAGAATCACGTCATCGACAGATTTGATGACGTTGATGAAGACGGTGAATCATTTGAGCAAAACCACCTGAATAACTTCACAGACTGTATCAATCACACACACACAAAGCACCAGCAGCATTTATGTCACAACATGCAACCCACGCCAACGTTAGACGTAGACTCGTTACCCAACGGACTTCATGAACCCGAACCACGTAACCTCTGTGTGTCTTCAACCAATGCCAATTCTCCTGCCTGTCTGCCTGATAGCAAAGTTACCGATAACAACGACTTCCTATCCCAGTACTACCAGCTCATGCTCTCTTTAGGGGTGGAGCCAGACTGTGATGACTTCACGAATGACATGGACACGTTCAGCAGACGCGTCCAGGCGCTGAGGAAACGACTTAAGGAGGACGAGGAGAAGGAGTTTAGCGCTGATTTTGGTTTTAGCTGCTTGTTTGATGATGCTGAGGAGGAAGGGGAGGCCATGGAGGAGGAAGAGGAGGAGGAAGAGGAGGCGAGGAGCAGCACAAAGACAGGCAGCAGGAGACGAGGAGTTCCTTTTACAGGTCTGTTTTAGTGGTCACGATCACTTTTTAACCTTAACTTTTACAACCTTGACTTGTTTAGACACCAGATGTTTTGATGCCTGAACAAGACTTAAACCTGAATAGAACTGAATCGAATATAATCATGAACATCTTTATGGGACAGTCTCCTTAAAATAAGATTTAAAAATGTTCTTGGATATGGGATTTTCTGTGGTTGATGCAGATTATTAACCAATAATCAGTCTCACTCTAATATTATCACTGTATTTTAAGAAGAGACTGCAAACTGAGTATAGATGATCATTTAAACTGGAACTAAGAACAAAAGTGGGTACTCCAGTCAATTTAAAACCGACTAACACTATGCTTGAGTTGAAAACACAGTTTTAATTTCTGAATACACACATCAAACTTTAACAGTGATTGAGGAAAAAGTGAGTTCTAGTTTTGTGACTACTGTTCTTCCTGAATACTTCGAGTTTTTGTTCCATCTGTCCATCGGCCTGTATCACGAAGCAGGATTAAGTTATCCTGGGTTCCTCAGACCTATCCAGTTCAACTAACCCAAACAAACCCAGTCAGGATAATCAGTATCACGATGCTGTCTGTCAAGTCGGTAACTCAACTCTGGGTTATCTTATCAAGACCTGTGAACGCGCACGTATAAAGGGCAGGTTCTGAAGTAGCGGACCAATCACAATCATGAGCGTCATATAGGAAGAGAGAGAACCTTACTTCACTTCAAAGCCACTTCACATCGACTCATACCGATAAAATATGCCTCCATCTGTCACTGTTGCCGCTGACAGATGGAGGCAAAATGCCTGGTGACACATAACAGGCAGCATAAATGCAGAAGTTCCACATATATCTGATACTGATCACAGCCGTGAATCCTATAAAAATGAATGTGCTGATGAATAGAATGGATGACAATTAGCCATTAAGTCTCCAGTCTAAGTCTGATCTTCCCCAGATTCAATCCCTCAGGGGAGTCAAGGACGTGCAGCAGGTTAAAAATAAACATAAAAACATCAATGCATCTGTTAAATTGGTCATTCCAATATAACGTCAGGCTGGAATAAAGCTTTAAACCTCGGCCACTATTAAATCAGATCCATAGAGCATATGAGCGGAGCGGAGTGGGGAGCCAGTTTTTATCCAAAGGCCGAAGCTATCGCTCTGTGCCACTCCAGTTAGCTCCAGTACCGCTCACACCACGAGTCTTGAGCACAAATCCACAGATCCCACCATAGAGTAAAAATGAAGTGGATTTTTTTCCGCACCAGTCACGCAACAAACCTGCTAAATACACGCATGAATTGCTCCCTTTTTTTAAAAAAAAAAAAAAGAGTGAGCATGGAGTGATTTCACCAAAGCGGGCTGAAATTTTAGGTGAGCGGGGAACGAAATTGAGCAGAGCGTTCTGATGTGACTTTGAGCGGTGCAGTGGATGAATGAACACCTACGTGAGCAGGGAGCAGAAATTCTGAGCGCTCAGCTACGTTCACATGCTCTGATTGAGGGCTAAAGTCTCACAAATGACATGTCGAAAATTAACTTATTTTATTCTTCCATTATGGGCCGACATCTGGGCAACATTTTACCAGTGAAAAAACGTTCTCCATGCGACGTCTTGCCAATAAAACCTTTTACATCGTGCCGACGTCTGTAAGATATATGTGTTTTGCAATGACTGTATATAATCAGCCATAGAGAAGAAATATTCTAAATGGCTCTGATAATAATGCTGTCTGGGAGAGCATGTCATTTTCCCCTAAAAGCTGATTGGCCAGTGGGCGGGGCTTTATAAAGGATTGGATTCAGTCCTGAGAGTTACTCTGCTCTGGAGCAGGTTAGCTGTCCAATGTATGTTACCCTGGTGATGTACCTCGATAAGCAGTTACCCAGTTTCATGAAACAGAAAACCCAGGATTAACCCTGAAGTTACCTCGCTAAAGCTAAATCTCGCTTCGTGATACAGGCCTTTGGTTTAAACATTGTAGCACTGGGAATTGATCAGGTTGGCAGTATTTCAGACGCATCATCAGGTCCAACCACCAGTTCTTCCAATATTTAGTTACTCATTTGTGGTGCAATGGATTGCAGTTCATCCGTGATCCGAACCGTAGAGGGGGATTGGTACGGATCATGGATGAACAGCTCATGATCCGAATATGTAAATGGAACTTGCTGGGTTAATTATTATACAATAAAACAGTGTTTTTAACGAGCGTTAAAGCATGACAAAAACAGTGTTTTTTACGCATGTTAAAGGGTGACAAAACAGCTTTTTTTCGCTTGTTAAAGGGCGACAAAACAACGTTTTTAACACCGATTAAAGTGCAACAAACCTGTGTTTTTAATGCATGTTAAAGTGTGACAAAACTGCGTATTTTAGGCGCCTTAAAGCGCGACAAAACCGCGTTTTTTTTATGCGCGTCAAAGGGCAAGGGCTGATAATGAACACCCCAGATGGCAATACCATGGGCACTTATGAAAGAAATAAATATTAAATCAATTATTAATACATTAATGTCATTATTAATGTCATATTATTCCCCATTTACTCTGTATCAAGGAAGTAAGTAAGGTAAGCAATACAGAAACATGCAACATTGCTGTTGATCGTGAAGTTTGATAGAGATACTGGCCTGTCCATCATAGTGGCATCTGAAGGTTGGAGATTTAACGTTTGTGGACCTTGACTACTGCTATTTGGAACGTGGCAGGGCGACAAAATGTTGATCCATCCTTGTCCGTTACCATGGTTACCAACTAGCTTGAGCCAGTGCAATAATTTAGAACAATCAGGCTATTTGACTGGAACTTTTTTTTTTATAGATGTCCTACAACACTTTATAACAGACACCCTGCAGCCAATCACAATTGATTATTCACCCAGAACATGGTATAAACAAGCTTTAATACCCATGGAGACCAAACCAAGTTTTTCTTCTGCAGTTGTTTTACGGCAGTTAGACAACTCTGCGCATGTCAAAACACTACTATTACGAATATAACATGGTGCACGTTAACCACTACATGACTGGATCGTTTGATTTAGTTCCCATATAAACAGTGGATTCAGAATTAATAATCCCACAAGTTTTTAATCTGATTAAGAAATTTTGCTTATCTAAACAGGAACCAAAATGAAGCTGCGCAACAATAAGTGTCATGTCTTACATTGCATCTTAAGTTGATTTTTATATGATCGAGTTGAATGAGTCTTGAGATGAATGTTTTTAATGGGGAAAAACTTTAACACTTTAAAAAAAATAAATGGAAAGTTAAAATTTTCTTTTTTTTTGCTGATCTGAAAATTGATTCGATTTGTGACTCAAAACCGTGATCTGATCCGAACCATGAGTTTTTTGATCCGTTGCACCCCTATTACTCATGGTTTATTCATATTTGCATACCTAAACACACTGTCAGATGTTTCTTAAAGCAACACCACATGAGATTGGGCTCTTTAGCACCCCTCCCTGGTTAAGAAGTGCAATTGTCTGTTACATTTGCTGCAAATATTGTCACCTCCCAGCTTCTATTACAAAAATAAACTATGAAGCAGTGAGCAAACAAAGAACTTTAGTAACAAAGCCTAATATCAACCTCACTCAAACACACAGAATGTGGAAGGAAAAAAAACAGCAGCAAGACTTGGACATTATCAGACTTGCAGCCCTCTTCTCCTTCTTTGCTGCCTCTGTCATGACTGTAAATTTGCTTACAAATATTGGTAGTTTGGTTGTCTGTTTTAGTTGTGGACATTTTCCATGTTTCCACAATTGTAGTTTGAGAAATATCTGATTTAAATAAAAAGGGAAAGATGAGAAGCAGCTTGTCTGATTGTGGGTTTCTCTTCTGAGATCTGGCAACTCTGGCAATGCGCCCCAGTGTCAGGCTAGACACAATCTTACGTAGTCCTTGTATATTTTAACGCTGTGGAGCCTGGCTGCTGCGAAAGTGGGATTTATCTGGTGATAAGTGGAACAAATGTGTGAGAGATGATGATAACAATAATTATTATTATTATAACCAATGGTACTCTTGTGGATTATTAGAGCTGCAGTTGGAAGTAACCTGTGCTGTCCCGACATTCACCAGGTCCGTTCATCAGTGTCCTGTTGTCCCGGCTGGAGAACCTTCTGGAAAACTCCATTGCTGTGAACCTGCTGGTGACTGGCATCCTGGCCCAGCTGGCATCGTACCCGCAGCCTCTCCTGAGATCCTTCCTGCTGAGCACGGACCCCCACAGCCATCCCAGCGTACGCACTCTGTACCAGGTAACCCTCCACGCAAACATTTCCTTCTTCTTTTTTTCTGTTATTTATATATATATTAAAGGTATCCTGTGATTCCTGTGCAGGTGCTGGCGTCTGTGACTGCTCAGGTGGAACTCTACGTGGAGGCCAGACCAGACTACCCTGCCCTGGTCACTCAGGCCTGGAGGTTCTTGTTGGCCAAAGATCAAGATGGCAAATTTAGAGGTTGGTGAACGCTAAAATGTTGAGGTCTGGCCTTTCCAAAACCTCAATTCTTTTATTTTTCAGCCATTATTTATGTACATTTGCTCGTGTGCTGACAATATTTGTACTGTTTTAGCTTTGCTTCAGCTCAGGGCTGGTAGGGAGCAAAATCTGAGTCTCGCCTGCACAATCCAAATGGATTGTTTTTCAATCCACAAGTTCTGATTGTTCAGTCACCTGACAGAAGAGGCCATCTCCTAGCAACCTCTTCACATTTTCACATTAAACTGTGCTTTTTTTTTTGTCATGGACTTTGATATTGAACATGCTCACAGACATGCGGTTCTTTTGTTCTTTTATATTTCTCTGAGTTTTGTATAATCTTCCCTTGGGCTAAATTTGCTGGGACGTCCACTTGCCTGCTTGAGATCAATGTCTGCACAGGTCTACCAGTGACCCCTTCATGGTGGTGGAACTTGGAGACTAAGAAACACTGCCTAGAAGAATACTGAACTTTAATGGTTTAAAAGGCGGTTTTACAACCCTTTAAAGGTGCAGCAACAAATGCTTCTCTAAGACCTGTGTCTTTCCCTCTTAGTGTTACACCTGAATACTGCATTCACTTCAGTGCCTACATGTTTTTTTCTGTTAAATTAATGCGTGGATGTATTTACCTGCATTAATAACCACTACAATCTGGCTCATGATCTCATCTTCTAAGGATTTGCTGTTTTTTTTTTTATCTCTGGTGTCTCTCAGAGTGCCTCCAGTCTCACGGTGGTGACATCATCCTGGATCCATCTCTTCCCAACGGCTCGGTGAAGAATGCTCTGCCTTTGCCCCCCCTCAGTGTCTTGCCCCCGTGCCCGACCATTCCTGCTCAAGCCAAGAGTCGAGTGTTCGCCATCATCCTGTTCGCTGAGTTCCTGAAGGAGCTTGCGGCCATCGCCCAGGAGCACAGCGTCACGCCGGACTGTGTTTGGGAGGAGTAATGGGATTTTAAAAAGATGCTGCTGCTTCTGATGCGATCAATACAGCTGGCCAGTGATTATCGGGAAAAACTGAAGCCCAGACTTTATCTTTGTAGCACAAATGATCTCACTATCTGAATATGCATTCAAGCGTACATGTTGAATAAATCCATACAGTAGAATGTCGCTATGCACTTCATGTAAATGTCCCTGGCAGCACTTGAAAATGTTGATGTTTCCCGTGTGAATATGGATTATATTTATATCATGTTTTGAAGGAGACTGTTTTGAAGACAATCAAGTTTTTTTATGTAGTATCTGTGGGATCTGTGCAAATAGTTGAACATATTTTCTAAAATCTTTGCACTGATTTGTTGTAGACGTTTGGTTCACGTTTGGTTCGTGCAGCTGCTGATTTAAATCAACCCCCGACTCAGGATGGAAAACTTTACGCAGGATATTGTGAATCAAAAACCTAGAATCTGTACCTGACGAGTTCAGCCATCTTTCTTTTCTTTTCTTCCATCAGTTCTGTAACCATCTGTTTTCCAATTTTTGTGATTGAAATCCTGAAATGAGTGTCAAATCAGCGCCACGCCAATCAGCAGCAGAGAAGGCGGGGCATAGCTGAGATCTAGCAGCTCATTGGCTGCTGAATGACTTTGGGTTTTGATTCATTATACGTCATTTTGACGCTATAAAAACACAACTAACCATAAAAACACTAAAGTGATTTGACAACAAACACACACAAAAAAAAACAAAAACAAAAAAACAACTGGTTAACTAAGAATGACAGTATGAAAATATGTACAGTACAACTTCACACCAGCAACAGTTTTACCAGTGTCTTTGTTTTCCGTCCTGAAGAGATTTTATTATTTCCTTTCGTACATTTGGTGAGGTTCAGCGTGGACAGTCGCCACTCACCTGGAGGGTCCGTCTACAGTGCCGTAACACATGTTTGGTTTGATTAAAGCGAACTCACATGTCTTTGATCTTTGGTGTTGTGTCTTTTGTTGAAAGGCCAATGAGAACCTCAAAACGAATGTGCAAACCAATTAAATGCATCTACAAGGATCACCTGGGTGCATCTACATCCAGGATCACCTTCCACCCAATGATTGGAGGTGATTGTGAGCCAGAGCACCTAAAGAAAACCAACACAGTCCAAGGGAGGACGTCTACACACCACTCAGAAAGAACCCAGCTGCTGGTTTAAACTGGCAACTGTAGGGGTAAACAGTTAGTGTGATTACAGTTCAAATATTTACTCTGCATTTGCTTCTATCCAGTGTTGGAGCATTAACATGCATTAACAAAACTGAAGTTAAAATTGGATTTTTATTTTAGAATCAAGTCTTGCCTCTCTTTCAAAGTCAAAACGAAACTTGTTTCTGCCAACTTCATGTATGTACTAGATTAAGGGGATGTTTTATACATGCACGCATCTACAAAATGCTTACAAATGCTGGATACCGTCTATCATGGAGCACTGAGGTTAATTACCAACTTTGGTGCCCTGACTCATCACTCATGCTGGGGTTGGTTGGTCAGTGTTGTCCACCTGTAGACTGAACCACTGGCATATTTTTATTTATAAGGCTATTCTAGGACTACTTCTATCTTAACTGCAAAACTAAACTGTACCCATAAAAAAAGGATGGGATATTATCACCTTTGGTCACAGGACTTTTACTTTTATCGATTCTGAAAGTCGATAAAAAGGCATTTGAGTATGCTGCACCCTCTGCTTAGAATCAACTGCAAAGTTACCTGAATCTCAGAGAACTGATCTCATCAAAGGAGTTTAAAGCTATTTTAAATGACTTGGAGTCAGGTGACTCTGAATGTAGATGTTTTAAAATGTTTAATTGACTAATAATAATTGCTCCTGGCTGATCCTTGATATTGTCGACTAGTGACAAATAGGTATTCAATACGTTTGATGTTTTTCTATACTTATTTTGTAATCTATTCTTTTATTGTCACATGAATTCCTATACCTTTGCCTGTAACTGTTAATTGTGCTGTTGCCTGTTTTGCATAGCTTGTCCGGCATGTAGATACTTGATTCAGGCAGCAACTTACCTTATGGTGGCTTTTTTTCAAATTCATGGCGAATTTTAACAAAACACGTCCATCGGACATGAGCTGTGATGTTTCTTCGGTGACCGCCATCTTGTGAATGAAAATACGCCTTCTGCGCAGGTTGATGCGCATGTTCGTTTTCGCGCCACTTCCAAAGCGTCTCCGTGTACCACATTACTCTAACAGTTCAATCTTTTCGAGCGCGAAATCACAAATACCTACAACTTCTTTTTTTAAGAAAAAACCAAAACTACGTAAATTATTTGACTTTCAAGTAACAGGGTGGCAAATCAACTGAAGATAATGCAGAAAACAAAGACACAAAAAAGAGAGAATCAAAACACACACATGGAATTCACAGAGAGAAAATTTGTGCCATCATGGACCAAAAAGTATCCGGGTCTGTTTGAAAATGAAAACAAGCTGTTCTGTAAGAATTTTGTTCAGCTGTGGTTTTGTGGTGGGCACCATGTCATCCAGATCTTCAAGCATTGATGCAAACTGGAAGTCCAGGTCCTACTGTTCAGCTGCAGCTGGTGTCAAGATCAATAAATCATGCATAATTGAGACATTTTATCTAGTTTTAAGTATATTCAATATTTGGGCCTTATTTGATATTAAATGAGCAATATCTATATTTCAATCCTGATTGGTACTATTACAATGAAAATATTTATTTATGTACTAATCATGATTGGCATTAAAATAAACAAAATATTGATTTCAATCCTGACTGGCCTTAAAGTGAACAAAATATTTATATTCTAATCCTGATACATTATGAAAATGAAATAAATACGTACATATATAATCCATGTTGTAGCCATTTTGCATAAATGTGATTTATATTTATTAGAATTAATAGGATTAATATATTTTGTAATATTCTTTTGGTTTCATATTTGTTCTAACCAGTGACTGGTGAGCAGATATTGCATTTTAATTAGCTGCTGTATGTAGAATAAATATACAGTAAGTCACTGGACCTTAGAGCAACACGGTCTTTTGACCAGCATACTTTATTTTACTCAGAAAAGTTAAGGATTTTGTTCTTTATTTTGTATGATTTTTCAGTCTTTGGAATAAAGATGCAAAAGAAGAATTTTCTATCAAGACCTTTCCTTTCCGACATTAATGTGCTGTGTGCAAAAACTTTAAGGTCCAAAGCTAGTGAGGCAGCTAGCTGCTGCACCCGCAATCCTGATTAGCATTAATGATTAAGTCATTAATGAAAAAATCTATATTTGAATCCTGATGAATCCTGAACACACACACACACACACACACACACACACACACACACACACACACACACACACACACACACACACACACAC
>JBAMYA010013739.1:0-17319 GCA_037176975.1 Arrhamphus sclerolepis | reverse complement strand
AAATCTATATACATATATATATATATATATATATATATATATATGTATATATATATATATATATATATATATATGTACTCACACACACACACACACACATATATAATGTCTGCATGTAGATACAGTATGTGCAATAATGATGTGGATATGTTTTTTGACCAAAAATCAGAACAGGGTTTATAGTATTATTGTTGTGAGTTAAACAGTCAGATGGCTGTTGTTGTGAAGGACCCCCTGAGTCCATGTGTACTGTCTGGAACGCGCCAATGGCAGTGGGCCGAACCCACAGGTTTGATGATTTGGGAAAATAACTGAAAAGATCCACCTCTTCAGCTGATGTTTATCAGATGTTATAATCAGCAGGCTGATAAACTGTCTTATGGTTGATATCAGCCAGATGTATGTGTGCTGTTTGGAATAGCGCTGTTTGAATGGTGTAATATGACTGGCTTATGAGCAAATCATTTCCCACGTGGGGTGCGTTCTTATGATCGGGTGAAACAAAGAAGATGTCTGATTGGTTACAGGTCATTCTGTGTTTAAAAAGTGCATTTGTGAGTTGAGGCATGTCAGGGGAGTCTCAAAAGTCACACACAAATGCAGCAAAGTCCACAGACCACAAGCCATTTGTTAATCAACTTAGATCTGTGTATGCATCCGAAATACACATCTAAATCTTGTCCTGCACATTTGTGACTATTGAGACTGTTCTAACTCCATAGATACCGTAACCAGAGACAGACTGGATCACAGGTCTAATGTCCTCTAATGGTGTTTTGTTGATGAGCTCCTGCTCAGTTACAGCCCAGGTAACAGACCAGGTGGTTTGTGGGTAATGACAGGGCAGGAGATGTTTACTGTGGACAGACATGAAGACATGAACAAACATGTGCAGCAGATGGAGGACATCAGGACTGTCCAGGACTGAATCACATGATCGCAATGGTTACTATCGGCTGAAGTTCCAGAAACAGATCCAGTTCCAGACTTAGATCCAGCTCCAGACCTATGTCTGTAGTGGTTTATCTCCATAAATTTTCAGATCCAGTTCCAAACCCAGATCCTGTTCCAGACCTCAGTCTGTGATGTTTTTCCCTTGTAAATGTTCAGATCCAGTTCCAGACCTCAACATATATTGGTTTATCCCCATAAACGTTCAGATCCAGTTCCAAACCCAGATCCAGTTCCAGACCTCATTCTGTTGTGCTTTTTTCCAGAATCGTTTAGATCCAGTTTGAGACCCAGATCCAGTTCTGGTCTTTAATCGAAAATCAGACTTTGTGAAGTGCCAGGTCTCTCTCTCTCCGCTCAATTATTCATCAGCTGTTTCCACGGTAACAGCTGCAGTGTTGTGGGGGTGGCAGCAGGGTGTACTTTTACGTGTAACAATGTCATTTCCTCTCTCAGTTCTCACTTCTACACATCAGGAAATAAATAAATACTTCAGATCGTCTGAAATTATTTAGTGGACCAAAATGAAAATTAAACTGATCCATGTGATTGAAGAGGTGCTGATAGTTCATGATGAACTGGTGGTCAACAGACAACACAACACAAAGAGGTAAATACATCAGTAGTGGAGAAGAGTTGTGAGACCAGTTCCAAACTATTTGGAGTTTTACAGAGAAATGAGAACATTCAGCTCAGATGGTTCCTTGTAGGTCAGAACCAGTATTACTAGCTCTGGACTCAGTAGAACCCAAACCCTGGCTCTGGACTCTAGAACCCAAACCCTAGCTTTGGATTCAGTAGAACCCAAACCCTGGCTCTGGACTCGGGAACCCAAACCCTAGCTTTGGATTCAGTAGAACCCAAACCCTAGCTCTAGACTCAGTAGAACCCTAACTCTAGTTCTGGAAATGAGAACGTTCAGCTCAGCTGGGTCCTCTTGGGTCAGATCCAGTCTTGCTAGCTCTGTACTCAGTAGAACCCTGAATCCAGATGTTTCAGATGTAGTCAGGTTTCTGCAGGGTTCGATACTCCATCTTTATTTACATCTGTGTAGATTTACTCTTCTGTTGGAATGTCATCTTTATTTAATTACACAGATTTACTCATTCTATATTAGACTGGTTGTAGAGCTCAAATATGTAATTTTACATTTATAGATGCTTTTAACATGGTTTTAGAGCAGGAAGCTCAAACATAAGCGTCAAGGAGTTAAATCTGTGTTGTAGAAATGTGTAACAAAGCAGACAAGGCTGTAAACCATTGTGACCAGCAGGGGGCAGCAGATATCAGCCCAATTAAACCAGTGAAAATGTGGTCTGGATGGGAGCTCCCAGCAGGGCTGACAGCTGCTGTAGTCTGGCTGTTGACTAATCCCATGTAATCTGGAACACTGACCTACATGTCTGACCACTACCTGCTCAGGACATGCCCTCCAGGAATCAGCCAATGACGTCACATACAGCAGCTGAATGACAGCTGATGTTTCAGAGTCATCACCTCGGTGTTTGTTAGAGATGAGTGATGATGATCCTTCTTCTGAATGACATGGCAGAATTAAATTAATAATCAGATGATTATGGGTTTGGGAGGTTAGGGAATTGCAGCCTCTAGTTGTCAGTATTTATTGATTTATTTATTACAGATCCCCATTAGTCCTCACGGTGGTGAAGGTTATTCTTTCTGTGGTCCAAATACTCACAATTCAAGCTACAAACATAATCTAATAAAATAAAATACAATCATTACTATTAAAACATAAATAAATCCATCAAAAAGGATCTGAGATAAAATGGAATTCAGCCCAACCCAAAATTGTTGCAAAAACAAAACAACAAAAACATTTCAGAATAGGCCAACTAACTAAAAATTGATTTCCCTGCTAATTACTGCTTCTCTTAATTTCTTCTTGAAGCTTACTTATTTGTTTATCACGGTTAAATGTAATGGGAGCTCATTCCCGTATGTTACTGCTCTATACATTGTACCAGAGTTTGATATTAATGGCTGCCCGACGGCCCGCGGCAGGTAGACACTTGATTCACCAGCAACTTACCTTATGGCAGCTGCCCAACGGGACAACCAACTTTTATCAATCTATTTTTGCTGGGCACATTAATGCATTATTAAAGCATTAACTCATTAAAATATTAACGTGGACATTTATTTTAATGCATGTTAACGCACTGTTTTTAAAAACTTTTATTTAAAAGTCTGTTCCTCTAAGAATCTGAACACAAATTTACATTCATAACCATGTAAGGAATCGGGTACACTGGTGGCAATAATTACAGGCAGCAAACAGCTTCCAAACAAGTTGTTTATTTTTATTTCCAGACACTTTTTCAGTGTATCACACTCAGACCCATACGTAGCGTTGGTTGCTGCACACACCCCCTCCTCTCACGTGCTGTCACTATATGAAGGAGGGAAACATTGATCAGTAATGTAGCCCAGGTGTGTTGCTCTGAATCACCTCCCCTCTGCAACTGAGCAAAAACCACACACCGTCACCACACCATGGTTCATGGAAAAGAACTGGCAGGGTTTGAAAAATTGAGAAAGATACGTAGGCTTAATCAGTCATGGACATTTTAATTTTAATCTTCCAGATGACGAAGTTGACAGAAGAAACGCTATTTGAAGACTCTGCAAAGATGAATTTTCCTGTCACCAGAGCAGTCTTGCCAACTTGGCAACTTTCTCACTAAATCTGGCGACTTTCCTAACTCCCCTGGTGCCTTTTTTGGCAAATCTAGCAAGTTTTTCTGGTGTTATTGGAGATTTTTCTGATGTTTTGGATACTGATGTTCTGCATTTACGGTGCATTCACATGTTTGCGGTGGATGCAGCCTCTGCGCCTCTCTACATAGACTTGAATGAGCACGAGGATACCCGCTGCTGACGCACAATTAGCGGACACTGCCCTGATGGTGCCCCTTCCCTGTCCCAAAGCACTGGGAGGCGGTCAGTCTCACAGCAGCCTCCCAGTACTCCCAGCTGCAGTCAGAGCAGAGACCAGTACACTCTGCCACAGTGTCTCTTTTGGGTCACTTTTGGTCCCAAGCCCTGATAAAGGAGGAGCTGGTAATTCTACCCAACATAACTGTCTTTTAGTTAAATTTGATATTCTACCAATTAACAATACAGACAAAATTAAGAAAGCTGACTTGTTCTAAGCATATTTAGGGTGTTTTTGTCTCTACCATGATGTTATTCCTCTCTCCTACAACCTCCATTGCAGTTACATGTAATTTAACAAAACAACCAACAACAAATATTTGGAAATATTCATTATTCCATACATTTTGGGGTAAAACTGTGGGCAATCACCACTTTGTTTTAGTCAGGCAGATTTCACCTGGTGGTTGCCTAGTTGGGCAACCACCAGGTGAACTCTGTGTAGTCTTCTTTAGTGCATTAGTTCTTGGCAAAGGCAGAGTAAAGTGAACACCAGAAGCATATCTGGTAATATAGCCATGTCTAGTATTGGTGGATGTAACAAGTTAAGTTTACCAACATGCCAGATGTTAAACAAAAATGTCACCAGGCTACATGCAGCCTTTGGTCAACTTTTATCCAAGACAGTACAGCATGCATCCACTCCACACGACTCCTCCAAGAGCAGCAGACAGCAAGGCATGCTGTCCTGTTCTGGGCAAACTGGAGTTTATCCAAGTCTTGCCATGCAGCACTGGACCATATTGTTTGGCAGTACAAACATCAACTCATCTTGCAACAACTTATTGATACGCACTACATTCCCTGCAGAAACATACCTTGTAGAGTCATCCACATAGATCTCCATACGCCCACTTTTTAGTACATAAAGTAAATCATTTATGAATAGAGCAATGGGCCCAGGAAACTCCATTGGGGGACACCACATTGAGGGGTTCCCATTTCTGAAAGGCTGCTGTTGAACATTACACATTGCTGTCTGTCAACCAAATAACTTTTCATTAGATTTATAGCACCTGCTTTAAAATTATATGCCAAAAGTAGCAATTCATGATCAATAATGTCAAATGCTCCGCTAAAATTCAAAAGTGCAGCACCAACCATTAACGTTCTATCAACGTACTTAAACCAATTGTCAGTGAATGCTGTGAGTTGAGGAACTGCAACCTCTAGTGTTCAGTAGAGGAACTGCAGCTTCCAGTGGTTAGTAGGGGAACTGCAGCCTTGAGTGTTCAGTAGAGGAAGTGAGGCCTCTAATGGTCAGTAGGGGAGCTGCAGCCTCTAGTGGTTGGTGTTTTATGACTCATTGGTGTTCATGCTTATGTTCATCAATGTTTCAGTTCAGAAACCATCAGAGTGAAACAGCAGTCTCTCCTCTTCTTTCTTTCCTGTTCTTCATCCTCCTCCTCTTCTTCATCCTCGTATTCTTCATCCTCTCATCTGCGCAGGCCCTGCCTCCCCCTCCCCCCTCCGTCCTCCTCCCTCCCCCCTCCCTCTGCTGTGGTGTTTCATGGAGGCGCTGCACATCTGCAGCTCTGTGTCGAGCCTCCATGATGGTTTCAGTTTGAGGATCTGCTTCGTCTTCATCAGCCACAGAGGAAGAGGAGGAAGAGGAGGTGTTTTTTCAGGCGACTGCATCTGCATGGCGGCAGGGGGGGAGGCCACAGGCTCGGCTTCAACATGATCGCTGTGTCGTTTAAATGTCGCTGCCAGATCCTGCGCAGGGTGAACAAAGGTAGAGAGACACAGACGAACACTGGCAGACAGGGAGAGAGAGGCTGTGCATGAGCGACATATGTGCACGCGCGTGGGTCGAGTGACATTCAAACAAATGCCGACATTGGGGAGAGAGAGAGAGAGACAGAGAGAGGAGGTTTTTGTATGCGCACGGCCAGCTCTTAGCGTGCACAAGATCCACATTATATATGTGACAATGCATGTGAGTATGCACAAGATCAATGATCTATACGTGACAGTGCATGTGAGTATGCACAAGTGGTAAACAGTTTATAGCAGGGGTGTCCAACTCCAGTCCTGGAGGACGCAGTTTCTCTGCCACATGACACCTGTTCAGGTAAACAGACCACCATCAGCTGGTCATTTCACCTGTTCAGGTAAAGGACCACCATCAGCTGGTCATTTCACCTATTCAGGTAAACGGACCACCATCAGCTGGTTAACGCACCTGATTCAGGTAAACAGACAGCCATCAGATGGTGATCACAACTGACTCAGATAAACGGACTACTATCAGCTTGTCATCACACCTGTTCAGGTAACTGGACCATCAGCTGGTCAACACACCTGATAAAGGTAAACGGATCACCCTCAGCTGGTAATCACACCTGTTCAGTTGAACAAAGGTAGCACAGAGGAACAAAAATAGCACGGGTGAATAAAAAGTAGCACAGGTGGGATTCCAACTGATGTATCCAATAACATTAACAGACCAGAGGAAATGAAGGTTTAAGGGTTTATCTGTTTAGAATTTCTCATTTCTTAGACCAAGATTGATGTTCCTGTCGTGAAAGAATTTGTTTTTAGAGAAGAGGAATGTTTAGACATGTGTTTGGTAGATTTAGTCAGTTGTTTGATAGAGTTAGACGTGTGGTATATTTAGTCATGTGTTTGGTTGATTTGGACATGTTTGGTAGATATACAGATGTTCTGAGAAATTTAGACGTGTTTGGTAAATTTAGACATGTATTTGGTAGATTTTGACAGGTTTTTGGTAGATTTAGACATGTATTTAGTAAATTTACTAAGGCGTTTCGAAAAATTTAGATTTGTGTGGTAAATTTAGACATGTATTTGGTAGATTTTGACAGGTTTTTGGTAGATTTAGACATGTATTTGGTACATTTACTAAGGTGTTTCAAAAAATTTAGACATGTATTTGGTAGATTTAGTCATGTGTTTGATAGATTTAGACAGATGATTGGTAGATTTAGACAGGTGTTTGATAGAGTTAGACATGTATTTGGTCTATTTAGTCAGGTGTTTGGCAGATTTATACGTATTTGGTAGATTTAGTCAGGTGTTTGGTTGATTTAGACATGTGTTTGGTAGTCAGCTGTTTGTTTTTTGAATTACATGCTTGGTAGATACAGGTGTTTGGTAGATTTAAACAGGTGTTTGGTCCTTTAAAACCTCAAAGAGAGGCATGACTGAATAAACCAAACTATTAAAGTGGTGTATTTGATTAGCTCTATTGTAGACTGTCATCACGGTAATGGGAACTCTTCCTGAAGCTTCTTCAGTTCAGACTGAATTGTGGGGAGTTTGGAGAGCACTGAAGACCCTCCCATCCTGTGGGTGGTTACCTGATCCCAAGAATGAATTGCTGTGAAGCCGTCTGTCCTGGAGATGCAAGACCGTGTTGTAGATGTTTGTTTGGAGCAACCAGAATCTCCCTTTGTTTATGTTGGTGGTTCACATTTCGTCTTTCCAACCATCATTTCAAACCAGGTCCTGTGTGAATTTAGATGGTCAGCACAACTAAACTGTAGTGTAAAATTGGTGTAAAAGCAATGTAATTGCAGCGTAATAGAAGTGTGTGGTGTAAATGACCTTGCAGCCCTAACATGAACTGATGTTCCTTTCAGTCAAGTTCTGGCAGTTTATACTGAAACTCTTTAGGCCATCAGAGCTTTGTTGATGGAAGAACATTAAGTAAATATTATTTTCTTTAAATAGGAAGAAGGGTATAAAACTATTAAATTAATAAACTATAAATTATGGTTAATTCAATCAAATAAATTGTCAGTGTTTAAATCAATGACTATGATCTCGTGCCCTCTTCAATTTAATACGTGTACCCATGAAAATCAAAAAGATTAAATGTTTTTAATGTTGTACATAACTTACTGATACAAACAATATGGGTTTACATCTTACCACTTGTGCATCTCAACAACTAAACATGTCTTAGTGGGGTTGAGACACTACAGAAAAAACAGAGTTAAATGGTTGTTGATCACCTTCATTAAGTCAACAAATATATGAAAATATCAATGACTTAGCAAACGGTAAATTTGAATTTGCAACTCTTGTACATGTAGTGCGACAGAAATAAGAAACAATGCTTGTGGATGAACCGAAAATTAAGAAACCCTATGATCACAAAATTATCATCCTCGACGAGACCAAAGCCAGAGTCAGAATTGAGTCAGGCCTGAATGTCATTCACAAAATCACTGTTGTCGTGGTGGCCAAGTATTTCGAAGCATGTCCAAAATTTTGGCCACTGTTAACAACCTTCCGACTGAGTTCACACGGTAGGAGTTCCCATCCTGTCAAAAATCTGAGTAGTGACTTGAGCTGTGAGCAGGTTGCTGTGAGAGTTCAGGTGAAAAGCGTTTAGTCAGTTGTCACACTGCAAGCAACAAACACCACACAAAAACCAAACGTGGTCTGGCCACTATCGACCTCTTCTAACAACTTATTTACAGAATACACAACATGTGATGGTTAGTGTAATTCAGTGGTGGTTTCTGGTCTTTCAAAGAGGGGAAGCTCATTGTTGGGCTACCTCATAAAATTTGTCAATTTATTTATACGTAAACTCAGACATGAAAGTGAACGACAGGAGTTTGTTGTTTTGGTTGTTCCCCTCCCCTTTCATTCTGTGATGAGGTGCTTGATAGAGGCGGACAGTAAAGTTAAAAGTTATACTGTTTTTTTGGCATTTTGTGGTATGGCCTCTCTCTCCCTCTCCTTCCCACACGCCATTGGGAAAAAAGTCTGTCCTCATATCCTGAGTAATTCAAAACCTCATGTGTCTTTTAATTGAAGATTCGCAATTTTGGCTTGGAGGTTTGAACAGTCATCATCTATTACTACATACAAAGTACACATAAGAAAAACGAAGGACAAGAAGAAGAAAATGGGCCTTGGTTTAGCAGGGAACAGGACTTCAGCAGATAGTGATGGGATAGGATTTGTAAAATTTTAAAGTCATCCAAAGGGCATCCACTCAGTCACATCTCTGTTTTTTTCTCCCGTGTCTCTGCTCTTGTTTCTCCTGTTATATCCATTCTCACGACCTAATTAGGCCAACTTAACCGAAGTTAACCAGTTAACAAGAATACATCAACTTGGTTTGAAGCACCTTTAGAAACTATTAATGAAACGATGTAGTTGTGCAACAATCACATTGAACTCATTTCTGTCTGTAAATGACAGTGGTCAGGCTTGCTAGCTGTGTTTAGCCATAGAACAACATTTGGTAAACTAATAAACATACATACCTCGACATGTGTTCTCGGCTTGGTGAGGATAATTTGTCATCTCTTGAGGGTGGGAGCTGCGACATTTCACTATCAGTTCTAAATCAGCCAGTCTTAGTCTGCCAAGAATTTGCAGTTTTCTTCTACTTCTTCATTGTTTTAGAGCAGTTTTCTGTTGTTTTTCCAGCTTTCATGACCCTGAGCTGATTTTTTGAAGTGGATCCATACAAGTAACCACACATCTTCGTTTGGATATAAAAAAAATGAAATAAAGAGGCTTGAAATAAAAGTGACGATGCAAAATAAAAGTCATGAAATACATAAATGTAGAATTACAAAATAAAAGTTTCAGAAATGAAAAAATAGAACACTGAAATGAAAGTGTGAATAAATAAATAAATATAGCATTATGAAATGAATATGCAGTGGAATAAATAAAATGTTAATTGACAAATTCATATTTTATAAATTTATTTTGTATTTATTTCATTAGCATATTCATTTATTTATTTCATTTAATATTGATTAATTTCAGTATTTATTTATTTGTGAATGAAATGGCCCTCGATATAAAAGCGGTGTAAAAGCTGTGTAAATGTAAGGTAAAAGCAGTGTAATCGAAGTGTGTGGTATAAATGCAGCACAAATGCAGTGTAAAAGCAATGTAAATCTGGTTTAAAAGGAGTGTAGATGTGGTGTAAAAGTGGGATATATGCAGTGTAAAAGCGATGTAAATGCTGTGTAAAAGCAGTTTAAAAGCAGTGTGAATTGGGTGTAGAAGCAATGTAAATGTAGTAATAGATGTGTTGGGTGTAAATGCAGCACAAATGCAGTTTAAAACAATGTAAATGTGATTCAAAAGGAGTGTAAATGTGGTTTAAAAGCGGTGCAAATGTTGCGTAAAAGTGATGTAAATGTGTTTTAAAAGGAGTGTAGATGTGGTTCAAAAGCAGTGTAAATGCTGTGTAAAAGTGATGCAATTTCTCTTGGTCCAGCTGGGTAGCAGATCAGAACCACTGTTTCTTTGTGCAGGAACATTCTGGAACACAAGATCTAGATGAATAATCATTATGCAACCATAATGTTGTGTGATTATGCAACCACAAAGGTGTGCACAGCAGCGTTCCAGATGAGCCTCTTCCTGTCACTAAACATCTCAGATGATACTTTGATGATGTCAGGACTAAACCAAACTATGATCCAGACCTGGTCTTCTCTGGCCTTGACTGAGGACAGACAAGGTCCTGAGGTGAACCTGACCACCAGGTTTTCAGGTGAATCTGACCACCAACTCTGATCCAAATGTTCTGAGGTCTCCCAGTGAGGTCATTCATGAGTCTATGTTATGGACATCTAAAGATGGATGCACCATGCATGACTTCATCCACGGGTTTGTACAGGAGCCTTTGAAGTTCAGTTTTCCTCCAACTGTGCAGCACCATGTCATAAGGAGGTGGGACAAAGCTGTCAAAGCCAACGAAGAGCCAATGGCTAGTTCTCTTTCAAGAATACCAAGTGAATCTGCACATTCAGGTTTATTGCTGTAGACATTTAGCTGCTGTGATACAAAAAATTTACACCTGTACAATTTAGACAGAGACCAGTTCCTGGAGGACCTCCTCCCCTGAGAGACCAGTTCCTGAATGACTGTATGGTGGAGGGGTGCATCAATAAGGTCAGATCAGAACCAGGTCCAGGTCTGGTTAATCCAGATCAGAACTAGGTCAAGGTCTGGGTTCCTCAGGGGTGTCCAATCAGCAGCTGCTCGAAGCGTCGAAATAAAATTCAGAAAGTACAAGTAGGTGAAGGAGAGTTTATTTGCTGATTAAGAACAGTCAACTTTATTATTTTAATTTGAGGAATTAAAATAATAAACAGGCAATTTTGGGGCTGTGAAACCAGTTTAGGACCAGTTAGAAGGACTGAGTCAGATCTGTTTTTAAAAGACATGTTTGTGTTGTCTGCAGATGAGGGGCCGTACACCAAAAACTCGACAGGGTCTCGACCTCCAGATGGAGCGCTGGCCATCAGGAGACAGAGTATACCAGGTAATTACTCTGACACATCAAAGTCTCTGATTCCACCAGCAGACCATGAAGACCACGAAGGAGACCATGAAGAAGACCAAAAGGAGAGCATGAAGACCACAAAGGAGACCATGAAGACCACAAAGGAGACCACTAAGTAGACCATGGACGAGACCATGAAGACCACAAAGAAGACAACAAAGGAACATGAAGACCAGGAAGGAGACCATGAAGTAGACCACGACTGAACACCCTGCAAACCTGCCAAACACACCTGAGTCAAAGACATTTCTTTCTGAGAGCATCAGATGATCTGGAAGATCAGTGAAGGCCTCTGCGGTCAACAGCATCCCCATTACCCAGTTTAACTGATAAACTGGTGCTCCTTTTGAACCAGTTGGAGGAGACTGAGAGGAAACTGAAACAGTTTAACTGGTCATTAATCTGGACCATTTAGACCTGGTAGAAATTCAGAGCCAATTGTACAATCTCTCTGCTTCTGACCCAGAGGAAGCTGCAGTTCCTCTACTGACCACTAGAGGCTGTAGTTCCTCTGACTAACCAGAGGTTAGCCATGAGTTGTCTGGTTGCTAGCCCTCACAGCATCTCCAGCAGCTCTGGAACTTCACAGGAACATTTCCTGCAGCTCTCCCTCAGATTAATATTTCAGGAGCGAATAAAATATAGATGAATGATAGAATAGATGATGACATCATTTTTTTGTCTCCAGACAATTGCTGTGATGTCACAGAAAGAGGCGAACAGCTGAGGAACGCAGTGAGATGATTCGTTAGTGATGACGTGTTATTTTGCAGATGAGTTTCGAGGCTCCACGGTGGTGGAGCTGGTGAAGAAGGAGGGCACCACGTTGGGACTGACCGTCTCTGGAGGAATCGATAAAGATGGGAAGCCTCGGGTTTCAAACCTGCGACAGGGAGGCATCGCCACCAGGTTAGACGTCTTCATCCGAACCTGGTCAGGTCTTCACACCGCACAAACATTAACCCAGAAGAAGACAGACACTTTCAACATTCATTTCTCTTTCAGGTGTTCTGGTTCAGTTAGAAAACTGGAATATGGGGGTTGTTTTAGTTTCTTTTTTTCTTTTTAGCTTTCTTAAATAAGACAGAATCCATGTGTGTGAATTAGAGGAACATCTGGAGAAGAGGATGTGTTTCCTGGAAAGGAGAGGAATGAAGATCAGCTGTACCAATCCGTGAGTGTGAATGAGATGAACCAGAGGAATGGAGAGACTACAGGGAGCAGAGATGAAGAAGGAGAAGGATTGAAAGGACCAAGGGTCAACAGTCCAGAGCAATGGAGATAATGGGAAAAAGGTGAAGAGGAACGGATGGAGAAAAGACTGATGAAAGAGTGTGATCAGAATGACAGTAAAGGTGTAGAAGACGGTGGAGAGAACAGAGATGTCTGGTTCACAGAGCGTGGACCTGAGGACAAGACAGGAGGATGAGTTGGATGTAGTAGAGGTTAAAATGATGAGGTTCCAGGATGGACAGGATCAGGAAGACATCAGAGGGATGGGATAGGATGACACCACTTTGACACTGACTCTCCATCTCCCCTTCCAGACCTACAAGCTACATGAACATAATATCTTCAGATGGTATAGGAGGGTGGCCCTGGATAGTGATCCTTCACGCTTACCAGTCCTCTGCCTCCTTCCTCTGAGCATACAGTCTCAGAGTGCTGGATTTTAGCTGAAACCCTCCATGCATTTTGAGGAGCTTTCTTGTCTTGATATCAGTGGCTTTCATCTCCTCCTGTGGCCAGTTTATTATACCTGCAGGGTATCTGAGTACTGGTTGAGCATACATATTGATGGCCTGGACTTTATTCCTCCCATTCAGCTGACTCTTCAGGACCTGCCTTACCCTTACTCCTAGGTACTTGATTGTGGCTGACTTGCTTGCAGCTTCTTCATTTTTGCCATTTGCTTATGGTACCTGGTCTAATGTGATCCCTTCTGGTAGGTCAACACCTTCAGTTGCAATCACTTTTCCTCTCTTTGATACCATCCAGGCATACTTGTCCCGCCTGAATGACATTCCAGTATCACTGCTGATGGATCAGTGAGTCGATGTCTCACTCAGTCTTGGCATACAGCTTGATGTCATCCATGTAGAGGAGGTGGCTGATGATTGCTCCACTTCAGAACTGGTATCCATAGCCACTCCTCTCAATGATCTGGCTGAGAGGGTTCAGGCCTACGCAGAACAGCAGTGGGGATACAGTATTTCCTTGGTATATGCTGCACTTGATATTAACTTGTGCAAGTGGCTTTGAAATGGCTTGTGGGGCTGTCTTCCACATTCCCATCAAGTTCTTGATGAAGGTCGTCAATGTCCTGTTGATGTTGTACTGCTCAAGGCATTCCAGTATCCAGGTGTGGGACATCGAGTCTTAGGCCTTCTTATAGTCAACCCAGGCAGTGCACAAATTTGTTTGCCTGTTCAGTCTCGAGTGACTATTCTGTCTGGTGCTTGGCTTCTCTGGTGCTATTTCCAATTCCCTTCTGTACCTTATTCAGATATGGAGCCATGGGCCACAATGATGCCTGACAGGAGCTTCCATGTTGTGCAGAGGCAGATATGGACCAGTAGTTTAATGGAACTACCCATTCTGGGCATCTTTCACCATCAAGACTGTCCAGCCCTGGGTTGGCCACTCGGGCTGGATCCGTGCCATAGAAGAAGCTCTGACTCCACCTGCAGGTGGATTACAGACTTCTTGTGTGAATCTGGGAAAACATGTCTCACAGCTCATCAGCGCTGGTTCCCCCAGGGCTGTGTTCTTTCTCCACTGCTCTTCTCCCTGTATACGAGCAGCTGCACCTGTGTAAAGTAGGGATGGGGTGCTGTTGATCTGGACTGGAGATGTTGTCAGGCAGTGAAAGGAATACTTCAAGGGTCTCCTCCTGGTTGGAAATATTTATTTTCTGTGCTCCCAGGCTGAATTCTGTCATTTTTGAAGAACATTTTATTGTTAGTTTTTTTTATTATTATTTTATTGGTTGTAATATTTAAAAATTCAATAACCTGCTAAATCAAATAAGTTTTGCCTAGAAAACCGTATGCATAGTGTTACATGATCACATTTGTTGCCGTCTCCCCTGTGTTTTTATTTTTAATTATTGGCACCTAACGGTTCACCAGTGGGAGTGGGGCACAGCTAGCCCCAGCTTTTAAAATGGGCTGGTGACGCACTGGAAAGAAAAAGAATGGAAAAGAAAAGAAAAAAATGTTTTTTTTAAAGATGAATAAATAAGAAAGCTATTGAGTTTAACGTCTGACAGATGATGGGCTGTGCAGGCTGGGCTGGCCCTTCAGCCGGATGTCAGTTCATTGAGGAAATCTGAACCAACGTTGAAGGCAGGACTTAAAGTTTTCCGGCACCGTGCCGGATCTCCGTCGTTTGACTATGATTCAAAAAAAACAAAACAAAACACAAACACGCTATCTCCGACCAGTCTTGAACGCAGCATCCGAGGCGAGCCGGCGGTTGTTTCTCCCGAAATCAAAAGAATGGAGGCTAAATTCATGAAGTCAGGGGAAAACGTCGCAGTTGACAAGGGCCTTAAAAACAAGTGGCGCTGGGCATGTGTAGAGGAAAAGGGCGGAGATGGCAGCAGTTTGGGAGCTGGTGCCAGAAGCCAAGTGACTCTGGTACCTGTTTTTGTGTGTTGTGCTCCAAGACACTAGTCTATGCAACTAGCGCCAAAAAAGCCGCTAGTTCACCGTCACGAAGACGAAGCCGGACATAAAGCAGCTGTCCGCACGCTCCAACACACAAGCCGTTTGCTGGGAGCAACAGCCACAGAGGACGTAGCTGCCCTGATGACCGAACTGTATTTATTTAATGTTATTCAGTTTACCACTTCTTGGAGCAATTTTCTGTTTGTTTTTCTTTTCTTTTTTTCTGTTATTAAATGAACTGCCTCTGTAAATATGTTAAAGAGGAGAGGAGTCAAGACCCAATGTGCAAAAACACTGTGATGCAACATATGAGCACAAGATCCAATGTGATGTATTTCCTATAATTAATTTGCCATTGTTTTGAACAAAAATTATGGAAAAGTTGCAATTTCTATGTTTTTTGTATAAATTGCCCTTTGCTGAATTAAATGGTTGCTAATTGAATCAGATTAATTAGCTTGACTGAGTTTCACATGTTTTCACTTATAACTTAATAACCTTTACTTTCTAAAATTCACATTTAAATTGCAGGTCATCTTACATTACCAAGCACAATGACAAAAAGTTGTTTGCCAAATTGCCTAATATGTGTATGCGCTGGATTCACTGCACCCCCGCTCCTTGGAAAAAAGTTGAGGCTCAGGATTTTTTTTTTTACTTTAAGCCCTGCATATGGTTCATCACATAGGAAGACTTGGTATTTCCTCTGCCATGGACAAATCTCTCAGCTGTATTGGTGATTATGGTGGTTGACATTGTCTCAAGCTAACAGTATCCTCTGAACTAGATTACAATAGAGTGGAATCCTGAAGACAATGTTTGGAACTTGAAACAAACTATTTTCAGCTTGACTAATGTTCTCTTGAGCACTTTAGAGTTCAGAGATGGGCCAGAGTGTTTGGTCTCTTGAGTAATTTTCATTTTACAGTAATTTTGACCAAGTGAGATTTAGCCATTTCTTTATTTGTTCGTTTGTTTTTTCTCAGAGGTGAACCATGGCTGAACAAAACTCCCGTCACCAAAGGAAGATGTCCACCACTGGCGAAAGTGTATACAAAGTACTAGGACTTGAGAAAGGAGCTTCAGCAGAGGATATCAAAAAAGCTTACAGGTAAGCTGTCAGAATATTGTTCCAGTTGATTAATTACCCCTCCTATAAGGGAGGGGGAGGCCAACACTACATGGTGTTGACTCCACTGATTGGGTACGCTGTGGGCAGGAGATGACATCCATTAGCCTCCTAATGTCCTCTTTGCTACGAGTCATCTTTTCTTATTTATTGCCACTAGCAAGCATCATCTTAGCATCTTGTTGCTTGATTTTTGCCTGTAAAGCACTATTTCCCCATATTTCATCTGTTAGTATTACATTCATCTCCAGTTACCACGGTTGTTTAATATGTGATGTTTTATCCAACAGTTTCGTCAGCAATTTTTCATACATTACAGAAATTAATTTCTGCTTTTCATGCCTGCACAAACAGTGCTTCTAAGTCAGTAGGTTCCATCTTGATATTGTCCCATTTTACATGGTTTGCTATATAGTTTCTAATCTGAAAGTATCTATATAGATCACCTGGGGGCAGGGAGAACTGATCTCGTAATTGAGAGAATGGTTTGAGTATCTGCCCATCAAACAGATGTTCCAGTACAATCAAGCCGCTGTCCGCCCACCTCTTAAAGGCACTATCTGAAACAGAAGAAATCCAACATTACCTACGATAGGCATAACACGCAATAGTCCTCTAGTACCCCTAAGTTGTTTTTGAATTACAGCCCAGGTTTTAAGAGTTTGTAGAATCCAGTGATTTTTAATTTATATCTTTTTTTGAGAACTTTGACTCAAGAATGGCAGGGTACTCAATGGCAGCCCTGGGAGTGAGTTCTGTTCAATTGAGATCCACCGGGTTTCCTTATTAATAGTAATCCAGGCCAATATGATACATAAACATATTGCCCAATAATTTCTTGTTCTTTACTGGTCATTAATATTTTTAAACGCACCCTTTGACACCAAATTCTCTACATAAACATAGATGGTGGCACTGATATTGGAAGGGATTGAAATAAGAACAGTAGTCTTGGGAGTACATTCATTTTTACTGATTCTATTCTACCCAAAAGGGACAATGGGGGTGTATCCAATCTTTCCAGATCCTTTTTGATTTCCTTAAGTAGTTTTCCATAATTACAGTCAAAGAGTTGTGTACTTCTTGGAGTGACATTAATGCCTAGATATCTACATTGATGGGAAGATCTTTAAAAAGAAAGTAGGTTATCTAATTCAGAGGGCCAATCTCCAACAGTCATCATAGCCTCTGATTTACTGGCGTTAATCTTGTATCCAGAGACGCAGCCATATTCGTCAAGGCATTTTAAGAGAGCAGGTATGGATGTGACCGGCTTTTCCAGAAACACTAAAATGTCAGTAATACCCTGTGTG
>JBAMYA010013708.1:0-17321 GCA_037176975.1 Arrhamphus sclerolepis | reverse complement strand
CCAGGGTGGACCCCTGCCTTTTGCCCGAAGTGAGCTGGGATAGGCTCCAGCAGACCCCCGTGACCCTGCACAGGAAAAAGCAGGTATAGATGATGGATGGATGGATGGGTTTTGTGAATATACCAGTGTACTTTCATGAAATGGCAAGTTACAGTAAATCATTTTTCCTTTTTTACATTTAGTCCCAAATATAATCATCCTGGTTTCTATCACACCTCCGCGCTCATCACCGAGTCGGCTTATACTTGATTTGGTTCACTCGCCACAAATACGTTCCATTTGTAATTTAGATCCATCCACCACAATCAGAAAATCCCAGTCTTCCATTAACTGTCGATGCCAAACCAGTTTAGCGGACCGCTGTTTACCATCTAGACATGTACAACGATGGACTGATACGATTGGCTCCCCAAGACTTTTGAGCATAATGAATGAGCTCCAGCGGAGGATAGCTACGCTGACCTGCTACTGCTTTCAGGGAGTTGGTTTTGTTGATCTAGATTTTTCTGGTTGAGTCTTCATTTTTCTTGTGCCACCCCAATGAAGCCTCTTTTCTCCGTTTAGTTTTATCTCTGTGTGGGAAAGTGTGGTAATTATGGCTGTAGAGGGTAAATTAAGGGCCAACAAGATGAAAACCTGAAGGGCAAAAACAATAAAACAGGAATCTGAAAAGGACACAAGTTCAGGACTGAGGAGGCAGAGACCATAGATTCAATCAGAAAATGGTTTTATTGAAATCCCACCCTAAAAAGAACCCAGCCTAAAAAAAACAACAATCAGCCACCAGCAAGAGAAGGGGAAGAAACTGGCCCAGCTCCAGCTGAAGCCTCATATGCTGCACCTGGCCAGGGGGAGGAGCTTGAAGGAGGTGTGCCAGTTTTTCCCTCTTCCGTTCCTTAGCAACCCCTTTTGTTGTGAAATTCAGTCCGTTCATCTGCCAGATGTGGCAGACGTTGTTCAACATTTAAAGACGCATGAAGGAAGATCAGCGGGACTCTGGCGCTACGCTGTCTGTTATTGACATTAACGAATAATTGCACCATTGCTAAAAGAACTTGAATGGACTTGAAATTTGACTTGACTCAGGACTTTCTAGTGTTGATTTGAGACTTGACTTGGGACTTGAGGACAAACACTTGAGACTTACTTGGGGCTCACAAAACAGTGGCTTGGTCCCACCTTTGTTTTTTTGTGAGTGCGCCAGTGTGAACTGAAGGTGTGTGTCCAGCTCCACCACAGTGACCTGAAGGAAAAAAAATCAATTGGTTATCAATTGGTTATTATCCGTATTTTATGATGGACTTTGAAACTTACATGCACCTAGTGGCTGTAAGTGGTATTGCACTTCAAGGCGACCAATTCCTTCATTATATGCCATTTACAGTCTGAGGTTACTGATCTAACTTCTGATAGAAGATAGAAGACCAGAAACATCACAATCTTTCAACTTCTTCAAGTCATCCTGGATTCATATTCAGTGTTTTTCTTTTACACATGAAGCAAAGTTCACCTTTAAACCTGTTTCTGGTCTTACAATTAAAAAAGATTATTTTATTTATTTCTTTAAAAAAAAAGTTTGCAAGGTATTTTAGTTGTATTTTATAGTTTTTTGTTACCTTGAACAGCTGAATAGCTTTCAGTGCTGATGATTCCTGCATAAGAAGTTTCTCCCAGGTTCCAGGAGAGATTACACACCACCAAACACCATAGCAGAATGAAACTATGAAACTTACCAGCTGTTTAGGCAACAGCTGGTGAAGAATGCAAACAACTAAGTGAAGGTTTTCTCAGAGGAGATGGGGAGAGAGTGAAACTGGCCGTTCAACCGAACTACAGAGGGATGCTACATTGTTCCTTATATTGTTCTAATGAGGATAATATAGATAATTTTAGCGTGATGAACTTATGACCCTTCTCCTTCTCAAATGCTGCCTGCCCACCCACATGATTGTATTGCTCCCTTTCAGTGTTATTAGTTGATTGCGCTTGTGACATTTTCTCCTCTTTATAGGGGGAGCCAGGAAAATGGGATGTGATTAAAGCCCATTGATTGTGAGACGTCTTCACAAGGCATTGAGGAGAAGTCTGAGTGCCTGCTGATGCCTCATTTGGAGTGGAGAGGAGGGGATAATGGATTCCATCTTGTCGTTCCTGCCTTTTTTATGGTTTGTGACAGAGCTGGGATGTCATGACTTTGATAGCGCTGTTTTCGGTCAGCTGTGAATCCTTCCTCCATCCTGCTTTTTTAATTTTTTTTTTTCATGTAGCTTTGTAATGAGCAGTTTCAGAGCTGAACATTCGCTGACAGCACAGCCTGTGAAAAGGTAACAGAACACACACACACACTGCTTTCAGACATTTAAGCTAATAAGAATAGAAATTTGCCCGACTATGATGTGATACCTTTGCTTCCACTGGCTTCATTAGGACTGAGAATGAAATGGCTTCTAATTAGGTTCCTAGACAACTTACTATTCTGGTTATGCATAATAAGATTATTTTCCTTTTAGCACTTTCTGTTTTTGCGCATGTCAAAAAAAGAGAAAAGCATTTGGTCCCTTTAATGGCCTTTCAGCCGTAATTTTATGTGCTGTGATGTCTGGGCCATCGAGATAGGCACTTTGTCCCGGCCTTGCATATTCAGAGCAATAAAAACACAAGAACCCTGCATGGACTTGTACGTGTCGCTGCCACATGTTTGAAAATCCTTTCTTGTTTTGCTCTTCTGATCAGTTAGTGAGTGTTGGTTGGTATTCACAAGGACGTTCCCAGAAGATTTATTCTGATGTGAAATGAGTGTGGAGCTGAAAGCAGCGAGGTGTCTCTGGTGAACCAAACTCCTGGCTGCCTGCATGCTGTGCTGGAGATGCCGTGCCCTGTGGAACACAACATCTGTTCCCATTAGGTCTGACTATAGTGGCATCCAGTCTAAGGATGCATCAACCAAGCTCAGATGTTATGGGTGTCACATGCTGATGACTTCACGTCCCATCTCCCACAGTTTGACTAATAGTGAAGGAAAATGGTGAATTCACTGGAGAGTGAAATGCAATCATAAACTCTCTCACTGTGGAGGGACATCAACCCACGGTGTTTGATATGCCCCTTTTGATCAGGGAAATGTGATATTCCACATATAAAAACACACACATATTTAAAAAATATAGGCTTTTCATGTTTTTCTTTGTTTTCGATTTCTATACAGTGATACACTGATAAATCATCTCAGCAACGATGGAACACAGAGGATGGAAGGCTCTTTGTGATGTCATAGAGGGCAGTGTTTCGCTGTATGATCATATTCTCCAAGAAAAGTAGAAGGTCATGACTGCTTTGTAAGAATCTATGCTGCTGGTTCTGCCAATGCTTCTTATTAAGTATTTTGTTTGTGGGCTGTCAGGAAAAGTTGCCTAAATGCATCTCTCTGACAATTTGGTAACCAGTTATTTGGAATCCAGAGATCACACAGATGTTCTAGTTTTTAAAAGTTGGAGTGGATCTGGCTCTGGATCAGGCAGAGTGGAGGAAACCCTTTCTGGGCCATGATAGCAGAGTCTGATGAGAACAAGACAATAGTGGTAGCAAAGGTAAGAATTAATGGGTTGGTGATTACCAGTGTTGGAGGGAGCTCCTCAGATATCTATAGGAAGGCATCAGGAAGAGGATCCACTGAAGGAAAGTAAAGTTTTATAGTGAGTTTCTTTGTGGGTAGGGAGGATCGAGCATCTTCTGAAAGCTTGGAGGTGAGTGGCATCAGGAAAACTCCAAGTGGGATCCGGCCAGCTCAAGAGTAAAGAGATCTGTAAGAGCTAGTTAGTTTCAGCACACAGAGATAATCCACAAGTTGATTTCAGAGGACTAGGGAGGCTCAGGATCAAAAGTCAGGCTAGGATTGGTGCACGGAAAAACTCCCAGGAGGTCAGTTTCCGTGGAGCATCAGGCAGGCTCAGAATGAGAATCAGGATCAGATTCTGAGAGACTCAGTAAAAAGAAATAAACCCGTGGAGGATCAGACTAAGGGTCAAAGGAACACTCAGGATTCCTGGAAAGCTGGTAGGAAACATGGACAATCTGGAAAATGGGAAAGCTCTGAGAGGAACTTATGAACACAAGGACAGCTGAAGAAAATCTGAAATGGCTGAGACGATGTCAAACTGTGAGAAGCTCAGTGGATGCAGGTTCTTCTGGACCAGCAACTGAGCAAAGCTGAAGCTTGAAGGGATGGACGATGTGGTATTGTATTTGTCCCAAATAACTTCGACATTTCAAGAACTTTAAAAAGGACAAAGCATGAGTGACAACTGAACTAAAGATATTTGAGTCAGAGGGGCAGATACCAACTGGTGCGGTTGTATTATAAAATTTGTTATTCAGTTTGGGGCACCGGCCAGTCAGCTAAGCTGCTTCCCTGCTTAGCAACCAGGAGGAAACACCATCATCCTTGGGAGTAATGTACCGCAAAAGTAACAATCTCTGCATGTTGTTGTTTTCTTTCAAATGTCAACAGATGTGATGTCACCCACAAATCATTTACCTTACATTTAAGAGAGCTAATTCTTAGTTGGTTTTTGAATGAGACATTTTTTGAATGTCTCATTCAAAAAATGTTGCTTTTAAGATAGAAGATTTCATTTAATTGAAAATGTTTCTGTATCCTTGTTCTTCGAGGTCAAAACCTAGATTTGACCTCCCCGAACATGTTGATGTTGATGTATGTTTTTCCTCTTACAAATATAGGAAGCTGTCTTGATAAATGTACAAACTGGTGATGGCAACGTGTGGACAGAAATATCCATCATCAGATCCCAGAGAGCTGCAGGGTTTCGTGTATAACCGCTGTGGCGTTACAAACCTTTCCCTCAAGCTCTCTGTGGAGGTCTGATTGACTGAGGAGATGCTTAATGATGCTTTTGTGGAATGATGGTTGCCATGAATAGATGCTATTTGTATACAGCAAAAATGCACCCACCTTGTGATTACGGCATGAAATATCAGGGATGCTTCCACCTTCAGCATTTTTGTTGTTGCTTAGAAGGACAAAAGGACAAAGTTGTGTTTTTTTATTTGTTTTTTTCTACTTCAAATGTAAAATATTGTTACAATAAAGAAATGACACATTAAGTATGACATCATACCATTATTCAACATACTCATTCCTAAACGCAATTTGGCATAGGCTCCTACATCCCTGCACAGGAATAAGTGGGTGTAGATGAGGGATGGGCAACTCCAGGCCTCAAGGGCCCCTGTCCTGCATGTGTTGCATGTTTCCCTGCCACAACACACCTGATTAAACTGAATGGATCACCATCAACTTGTCATCCAAGCCAGCACAAGTCTGTTAAAGACTTGTTCATCTGAACGAGTTGCCCATCCCTGGTGTAGATGATGGATGGATGGGTACCAAGAAAGTTGTCCTTGTCTGTGGCAACTGTCCGTGGTTCTGGACATGAAGGAGTTCTTTTGTCGGTTTCATGTCTCATTCTTTCTGCAGTTGATGGTTTGTTTGTATTGCAAAGTTTAAGACCGCGGCAGATTTACTCCTGTTTTAAAGACTAGACAGAAACAGAAGTCACTAAAAAGCACCTAATATCAATTCTCTTAAAAGAAAGTTACGACTCTGAATTTGTTTCATGTACAGAAATAAAAGAATACTTTGAAATATTTAATTATGTGGGAGGAATGGATCAAGGCTGGCTTTACTTCAAGAGCATGAAAGTTTCCGTTTTCAAAGCCAGCATGCATAGAGCTTTTAATTAAGAGGAGTGAATAATTTTACTTCCTGGAGAGAGCTGGACTTTGTACTTTAAGGAATGAGGTAGGCAACAACAAACAGCCAAAACTAGCTTTGGATATCCAGAATAAAGAAGTTCACAAATGCAAAATAAAGGACATTATTTGGCAGTCTGTAGGACTTTGGTCAATGATCTGGACCACCTTGTCAGTAACTAGAAGTAAAGTAAATGTGTCATATTTTGTGTTTGAAACACAAAAATAGAGCTCTACTAATGTGTAGTGTTTTTTAAATAAATAAGTCATTTCCATTACACATATCGTACAATTTCTATTAAAAATGACAACATCCTGAGGTTTTAACGAAATGTCAGTAGCATGCTTTAGTCAGATACCACATCACATCACAGCTCCCTTTTCAACTCGTTGTCTGTTTATTACAGATGATTTAAAGGGTTGGAGTGAGCCACTTGACAACAGTTTCCCATTTTCATACTTTCATATTGTGTATTGCCTGAAGTCACAAATCTCACTTTTTACTGTCCTTCTCTGTAACTCAGACAAATCCTGAGCACATCGTTTTCAGACAAAGTGACCAAGAAATGACTCAAAAATCCAGCAGACTTTGTATTGCACATAACGTGAGTTGATGTGGCCGGGTCCTTGTTGGATCTGCACCCACACAACCAGTGGGGCTGGACTACAAAAGCACCATTAGCCACCAGCTGAGTGCCTACCTTCTCCAGCATTGGGTCTAAACAAGCCCTCTGGTTGCCAGGAACCAGCAGCTGAACCTCTTGCCCGACCGAAATACTGCATGGGGGTGACCTGTCCATGCCATTCGGTGAAGAAATAGGCATCTGTGCATACCCTAATTATGTGAATAGTATCAGACCACTCTGGAAAAGACAGCCTGGCTTCTAGGGATTCTGCATCCTCTCACCTTCTACAAAACACACACACACGCAGAAACAAAGATGTTTGTTGCCAGGATCATCCAGTTTTATTCTTACACTGAGGGTCAGTGCTGGACTCCCGAGAACCAACAACAATCTTGATCGCTTCCTGGAGTGATTACAAATAAGGGGCTTGTGTCTGGGTGAAGATAGTGAATAGAGGCTTCCTAGTACCGCAAAATTGTGCTATTTTTATCCACTAGATGGCGGTAATGTGTTGTAGTTGGGGCCTTTTTGAGACACAACCACCTCCTGTAATGAAAGCTAAAAACCAAGCGGCAACCATCCCACCTCCATGTTTCATGATTTTGGTTCTGCCGCAGTGCCTCCACTGACCACTAGGTGTTGGCTCAAAAACAGAACAAATTACCATTCACTCTCATACTGAAAGGTCCAACTTTTGACCTTAAAACAACCATGGTGTACTACTGCGATACTGCAGAGTGTAGATCACATAGCTCTAAAGCAAAGTTGCTACACATCTATCCTTGTTATGTTAATCAATTCAGAAATATTCTAACAAACTAAGTTGTTAGCGGTGATTTTGCATGTGTTTGCTACATTTTCTGGTGGAAAAGGTCTTTGCTTGGACAAAATCCTCCTTAGTTGCTCTATAGCGCCACACCTGGTCACAGGTTGGCAAGCGTAGAAACAAATTAAACAAAAATGGAAACCAGTATTTGTTTGTTGTTGTTTGATGAGCAAAATGCCAGTGCATTAACTTTCAGGCATGAACTTCCTGCCAGTAGTTTACACTGTTTGTTGTCACCAAAAAGGGGGAGTAATGAAAAACTCTTTCTCATCTATTTTGTATGATGTGAAGGAAAAGATGAGACTTTTATAGATAGGATAATTACATTGTGACATAGGTTTGTGATGTCTTCAACCTGTCAAATCTGAATGCCTCATTGAATTAGGGTTGTGTTACCACAAATGGACAGTATACAGTTATTGAAAGACAATAAAGACTTCTAAATTGGATTTTATTTTAGAGGTCATCCTTGTAACTCCAGATTTATATCAAGGCTAAGCAGCATGGCACCATTCTTTTCTCTTCAACTGTCCATGATGAGCAGTACCTCCAAGGACCACAATAAGGCTCAGGGTCTTTAAAGCTGACTTGTCTTGTGGAATCAACAAAAGCTGTTTCTGATAAAAACTAATTTCATAGGAGAAAAAAGTTCTCACTGGCTGGAGAGTGATGATTACAAAGCTGAATGCAAGACGTCACCAGCTCTTCCTTGAATTCTGAAGATTTGAACCCGCTGAAAGAAGGCATTTCGGAGGGTGAATTAATTCAAAACCTGAAAGGCTGCACACAGAAGGAAAGGACTCCATCAGATGGAAGAAAGGGTCCAAAGTCCTGTTGTGATGGACTGACTGTAGCGCTCCTGAAATTATCATACTGTATGAAAACGGGCTCATTTTTCAATATGACAGCCATAAATTACGTTTTTTTCTTTTTTTGCCAGCAAACTCATGAATACTACATGAAAAAGATGGCATCCTGTAAATATATGTGCAAGCCCCGACTCAGACAGACACCAAATAAGGTCCACACTCTAGACCGTAAACTCAGAAGCAATGAAAATGAAATGGATGCAACACTAAACACGCCATCCCTCCTGCTATTAATTATTCATGCACTTGTTAAGACCAGTCTGCAACAACCATTATCTCTTTTATTAGCTTAGTGGTGCAAGTGACAGCCTGTAAAAGGTTTCAGATGTTGTTTTTTAATTATACTTTTCACCTTGTGGCCTGTTACATTTGGAAATTTGAAAATTTGAAAATTTAAATAACTGTGGAAAAAAAACCCAAACAAAACCATTTTGTAGTTATAACTTGCACGTGTTAATGTGTTAATTCCAATATATTAAAAAAAAGTAAATTAATGTAAAGACATCAAACAAAAACACACACCATGGCAGCGTGTCACATAGATTTACAAAAGAGGCTTTGAAAATGCTGCTCTGACAAGTGGATGGTCTGGTAAACAATGTAATACCACTTTGAGCCACTAGAGGTGATAAATCACCGTAACACTGCTTTTGACAGTCTCATAAGATTAATTCAAGCCACCCATGTGAAATAGGTAGATAATTAAGCTATGATGGCTGATTTTTTTCCATGATTGCCCATTTGTCGTCTGAACAAACTGAAATTATATGTGAACCAGGCAAAAGTCTACCTTCATAAGCTCAAACCAGTTGTAATTGCTCATATTCGCCACAAGGTGGAGTGTACTGCTTATTGAGCACTGCTGTTGTTGGCTATAGTGAGCAAGCAGCACAGACACATTTACCGTTATGCCGCACATAAGGCATGTAAACAATGTGGTGTTATTTTTATATTTATACATGTAAACAGCCACAAGTAGGTGTTCATTAAATGTACATGGTCAAATGTAGAAGGAAGAGCCAGCCGTTTATGTCCACTGAGAATGTTTTGCCATTGTTATGCTAGCAACCAAGCTAACTTTGAGTTTGCAAGTATTCAGCTGGCAGTCAAACAATTTTTTTGCCTGATGTCTGATGCAAACATTGGAAGTGAAGAAAACTGAAGCTTCTCAACTGTCCACGAGGGGATGGCTCCAAAAAAAAAAACAGTCAATGTTAAAAAGTCAGAAGTACACATATGACCTGGTGGGAAAAAAAGGCTGTATGGGGTGAACATTTATGCTCCTCATTAGGTAAAATAATATGAAGCTACAAATTTATATACAGGTTGGGGCGTGGTCTTTTTTGAGTGGTGGCTGGCTTTGGTTAATGGTGATAGCTGTCGTCACTTTAGGTGCTTGGGGCTGAGCGCAGAGCTGTGAATCAAAACCTAATTGTACAATTAACAGCACAACAAAACATATAACCTTCAAAATAAGAATCACAATGCAATAACATACTGTCGCACCCAGCTGTGAGTTGGCCCAGAAACATTCAAAAATTAAGCTTAGCAAAGCTGTAGGCAGCCTGAGCTTACTGGGGTTCAGCTAAATGACCGCATCCTTGCATCCTTGCATCCTTGCAGTCCCCAGGGCTTCGTTACAGCTGGGTCTCAGCTCCCTCCAGGATGTAATGCACCCTTTCAAATTGACTAACTGTAGTGCCTGCAAACTAACTTTTTTTTTAAATAAGTGCTGCAGGCACCTTGAAAAAAAAAGTACCTCCAGCACTTTTTAAAAAAAGAAAAAGGCACAGACACCAAGAGAGTAATTGCGCTGACCAATCAGGCAGTTTAAAAGCTGAATATCAGAGGATTAGATACTGGTCTAAAAGGTACATTTCAATACCTGTTAAAAGCAAACATGCCCCCACTCTTGATTATCCCACAGGCACCATCCGCTACCTTATAAAACCCTGTAGTTCATTTTCTGTCTTCAGAAGTCCAGTGTGAGTACCATATCTTTGTCTGTAGGAGGGCTGATAGCATCGCAGAGACCCAACAAAGGTCTCATTTATCACAGATGCTGCATTATTCCAACATTTCTCACCTTTTGTGAAAACAAAGTCAATACTCAGCACAGACACCGTTTTTTCTGCCCCTTTTTTCTTGACATCTTATAGATTAAGATGTAAAACTTTAGTTTTTTTTTTTAAATATTAAAGCAAGACTTTAATTTCCTGTATAGGTTATGTCAACATCAACTACTGTTTGCTAAAACATATAGATTACATTATAACAGTTTTTTCTTTTTAACCAGGCTGTAAATATGTTTAATTCTGCTGAGTCAGTGGGGAATTGTTCTGATTTTGAGCCAGCACCTAGTGGTCAATCGTGGAACTGCAACAAAGTGTACCTCTGGATCAGAATCAGAATTAGAATCAGAATCCCTTTATTGCCAGGTAACGTAAAAAAATTTTACGGGACTAGGAAATTTTCATGGCGTATGGTGCAAGTTATATATAGACTATTTACCCATGTACACAAATAATATCATGGAACAAATAATGTTGCTGCTTGGTGCTGCATTAACTTCAGCTTTATTTGAATTGTCCTTTTCAAACAAAAGAGGGACACAATGTGTTTGTAGAGGAAGCAGCACAAAACGGTATTAATATTTAAAACGATTTAAAACATTAACACCCCTTATAAGAACAAATAGTAACTAAGTTTCCAAGTAAGGATAGAAAATTATAGCTACGTATTTAGTGTTGAACTTCATTTATAACAAGGTTGAAATACAAAAGCATAAAACTCATTAAAAACACATCATATTAAATACTGATGACTTACTTTCTTTTGCTTTTGCCAAAAGAGTCCTCGGTCCGTTCTGAGTCACATTAAACTTCCGAGTGTTTATTTTATGTTCAATTTAAACGTCAATGTTTATAGATATGCCGCTAGCCCTCTAGCTGTTCCAACTGTAGAAAGCCTGAACTGCGCCCTCGGGAGTTCAAACTTGGAAAGTGCAACTTGGGAGAACATACTTCTACGTATACAAGTCCAGGCTTTGAGTACTTCGGATACAGAAACGGCCATAGTTTTGTCTCATTCCTACATTGCTTGTTTGCTGTTATTTGAACATCCTTGCTCACTGAGCCGTGCTTTGTGTGGGAATTCTCAGTAGTACTTTGAATACCCTCTCTGTCTCCTGCACATGGGTCCAAATCCTCCTGAAACCCGACACTGTAATTCTTTTCCTCTTTGGCATGAAGAATGAGTTTGGTTGTTTTGGGATTAGCTTTGATTTCCAGAGGGGACTGTCTGTCTGACCAGTGGAAATGAGTGTGTGGTGGACTGTGTTGCAATGAAAGGACAGACATCCAAACATGAGACTAAAAGATATGTATAAACAAGGTACGTAGAGTACTGACCTGGCAAACCATCAGCCCGGAAGCAGCAGAAACAATCCCGCCAATCCATTGACAGTAGTGATGTGTCGTTCATGAATGATTCGTTCAGTATGAACGAATATGACTCAGAAGTAATAACTCGTCTCTGTGAGTGATTCGTTCATTTTCATGCAGTACCTTTTCTCGCCACTTGGCAACTGCATGAGCTCAGTCAGCAGGACAGGAAATAGAAATGATTCGTTCACGACTCCCTCAACTGTGCGTCCATCCTCAGGTCCTCGTTCATTTGTCACATGACAACCAGGCCATTCAGGCTGTGTGGCGAGCAGTAAGCACAACAGTTCATTCTCATGGATCATTTATATGGATCATTCATACGCTCATTCTCTTGTTCATTTGTCACATGACAGGCGGCTCAGGTTGAACGGTTCGTTCTTCACGGTTCTCTCACGGTTGTGCTGTTAAACAACAATGGCTGGAGGAAACAGGGCACAAGTCACTTTGTTGTGGTCTGTATTTACTTTCCCAGGTTTTCACATGGTTTGAATTGTTTGGGGCATTTTGCGTTTTATACTTTGTCAGCTCAGCTGAAGCAAACTGTTGCTTTCAGTGTTTAGTGTTTAGAACCGCGGCCTTTTTTACAACCCCACAAGAGGGCTGCGGCGCCACCTGCTGTAAAAATGAACGAAATCACTCAAAAAAAGAGAGAGTAAAAGATCCAGGTCAGTAAAAAGAGAACTTCCCAACACTAATCAACAGCCAACAGAACAAAGGGGGCAGGAGATACTGGAAGACGGGAAGAGGAAGAGAAAGAAAATCCAGGGTGACACAATCAACATCAGGAGGACCAAAGCGGCCACCAACACCCACCACCAGACAAAACGAAAGGACGCCGAAATTATATGAGTGCATGAAGATGTCTGGAAATACCTGTATACTTCACTCTCATTTTGTAAATATCTGGATGTTAATCATAATGTTCCTTGATGTGATAATTCTGATTATATAGGTGATGTCTGGGATAAGGCCAATACCTACCTAGCTGCCAAGAAACCAAGAATACTGCACTTTTGTAACGAGTCAGACATGTTCTTTTAGGGATGTTGCTGAATCTGCTGCTTTTTTAACATCTGGAGAAAATGTTGCCCTTATTTTCAAATGTGGAAAAGGCTCAGGCTCAGAGGTCACTTATATGCCCCGTACATGCTGCAGTCGGTTCAACGCAGACCTCAACACAGCGGCTACTGCAGAGGGAAACTGCGACTTCTTTTCAACTTTAAACGTATGCATTTTCTTAAAGTTAGAACTTGGGATACTTTAAGACAAAGTGCAGATCTGTACTTCACTGACAAAACTTAACAATGATACATACACTCCACAAAGGGTTCAGTAAATTAGTTTTTTTTTTCTTTTTGCAAAGACAAATTGTTGTACAAGATTGTGGCAGGAGTTTTAGCAATGACAGAACCAGCTAAAGAAAAATGAGGCACTTGTTGGTACAAGGAGGAATAGTTGTCAAAGTTTATCCCCTTTTGTTTTGATAATTTTCCTCCTATTTTGAAAAGTTCCCTCCCTCATGTCTCATGATTTGATTTACTTACTCCTCCATCTGGATTTCTCATTAGTTTTTGACTTGCGATCTATTATCCCTGATGCAATTATAGTCCACAGCTTGTTTGCGCTCGTGTTCTCGGTCTTTTCGTGGTTTCTGAGGCGTCATCCTCCATCAATGCCAGTGTATCTTCCTTTGCATCTCACATTTGTTATTCTTCAGTGAATGCTGGAATTGTTGCTTGCTTCGAAGTATTGTCACAGTGAAGTAGACCTAACCCCGCAGTGCCATTTGTTCCTATATTTTGCTTCTTCCAATGAATTCTCATTAAACTTCTTTTTTAATCGACCCATCCTATCAGGGAAAGAGGGTGGGCCAAGGCCATGCAGAGCCCCAAAAAGAAAACGTTAAAAATTTAAAATCAGTCCTGAACTTGACTGGTAGCCAGTGGAGGGACTGAAGTATTATGGGTAATATGTTCATGCCTGCAGCGTTCTGTCATGTGGCTCGTCCCAACCGGCTGTTTAATTTAGGGTCTCATCTCGTGTCCAGTATCTACTCTTCTTTTTCAGCGCTGTAGCTCATTTGCATCAGATGTTACGCAACGCAAGGCTTTGATGACCTATCCGACATAAGTGATGACTGTAAATCACATGTAAAGCACATACTTGGTTTGTCTCGTCTGACTGGGTCATAAGAAACACAAACATACCCTGAGAAGTGACATCACCTCACACCAAACACTGCAATTCTTAGTAATATACAATATAACAGTAATAATATTATTGCTTGGGGGTCATGTTGGTCTCTGAAAAGCGCCTAGAGACAGTTTGTATTATAATAAATGCTTTATGAATTAAATTGAACTGAATGGACAGTACTTGACTGGCAGTTTTACTCCTGAATTGTTCAGCTTGTGGACCCGATCACTGGTCTCTGATCGCTTTTTTAGGCACAATTTTACTGTGAGTCATTTGTCGAACTGGCCAAGGTTGTTAAAATACAGAGCTGCAGTTAAATGTGCTGAAGCTTTTACAAAGTGTTATTCCTCCATTACACATCTGCTCCATAACATGTGACCTTCACTATCAATCCATTTTTGTTTTAATTCTAATGTTTTTAATATTCTTTAATTCTCTTAGCAGTAAGAAGATTTTCTGGCAGGTAATCTTTCCTTTTATGCTCACAAGTGTATTTATTTATTCATTCTAATGGAATTCAACAGGAAATGGAAAATCTAGGTAACATTTAGAAACTGAAAAAGAAGTTGCATTTCACAAATAAGGCTTTAAAACGTTAAACAGGCACCGGTGGAGCATGCAATGCTTCAGAAAATGCAAGAGTAAATCATTTTTGGCAACGTTTGGCAACATTTGTGAAGTTGGGGAGACTAAATTATTTTTTAAGCAGGTAGTCACTTCAGACATTTAAATAAATCCTGCCAAGTACAGTTAGATGTTGTAGTTTGTTGTTGTTTGCAGTTGTTTTTTTTAAAAGTCTGCCTGTTTTGATTCATGTACAGGAGCCCCTTTGGAAAACAGATGGGACAGTTTTACTCTCTGGATGCAGACTGCGGTGGGAAGCCTGCCATGATATCTGCGTGCCACCAAGTGAGAAACAGTCTCTGAGTGAGCAACTTACAAATTCAAAATGCAAGCCTCCCTTCTATATTCAGCACTGACGATACTCTGGCCAAGGGTCACGTCTGTGCGTCTACAGGAGGGATGAGCTGCCAGCTAATCACTGCGCCAACTTATTCTATGTTTGTCTTTGGATTAAAAAAAAAAAAGTGTTGAAAACATCAACTTTAACAAAGAAGTCATGGAAGTGTTAAAGTGGCAACAGCTAAATTAGGGTTTTATTGAGTGAGAACAAGAGTATGTGAATATTTGTGAATCCTGTAAATCCTTTTATGCAAATACTTTTGATAAAACTGCATTTCAACATGCAGTCATAAAGCTAGTTCATGTTGAATTCTATTTTCTTATTTGTGCCTGGAAAATTATGAAAAAAAAAAAAAAAACTTTAGAGGGAAAACATGAAACATCCATCCATCCATCCATCCACCTGTCCGTATTCAGGTTCGGGGCGCTACCCTGGAGCCTATAAGGAGACATTTCTTGCTTCTTGTTTACTCTTTTAAAAGACAAAAGTCCTCTTTTCAGCCATGTCTTTACACATCTGCCCAACAACTGGTTTAAAGAGGTGACGTCAGGAATCCAGACTGTTTGGTTTCTGGGTTTAAATCTTTACTTGCAGAGGAAAGGCCTCGTCTACATTTCCAGCCAACAAACCAGAGCTTTTGGAAATATGTGCTGGGTTTTGAACATTTCGACTAGGAAAGAGGAGGAAAGAGTCTGCGCTTAAGCAGACGCTCTCAAAGTAATTGCAGCACCCTGGACAGAGACAAGGGTTTGCTCTCGGGAATCTCTTGTATAATGCATTTCTGCTCGGTGTTTTCAGCCTGTTTTCATAAGTGCTTGGCTGCTTCCATTTCTCATCTACACTATAGCAGATCAAATTCACGGTGCCAGATGTTGAGCCAAAGCCTTGAGATGCGTTTGAGGTGCTAATCAGTCATTATCAATAGCCACAGTCATTATCAATAGCCACAGCTTCTTTGTTATCTACTGTACATCTGATACATTTTATTTATTGAGCCGCTGTTTTAATTTTTGAAAATGTAATTCTACTTAAGTCATCATGTGAATCAGGTCTTTACGGTCAAGCCAAAGTTATTTAAACTGGTTTGTACTGGTGGTTAGTACAGGACAAAGGGTGCTTTCCATAGCCGTCCTTGTTCTGGAGAGCTTGTGAGTGAGATTGTGTTGATCGTACACTCTAATGAGGTTTAGCTGAAGTGGGAGAACTGCACCACATATGGCACATCAAGTGTTTTTCTGCCCCCAGATATGATCCTGCATACACTCCAGAAGCATTTCTTCTCCCCAAGTCCCCACTTGAATCACTCAGAACCTGCAGTCAGCGTCCACGAGTGCACGGGTAACTATGGAGAAGGCCTTCTTGTAGCTGACATACTGACTTCCAGGAGGCGGTGGTGTTTGTAGAGTGAACTTGGTGGCTGTTAGTCCCGGATAATTGAGGAAATTCCACTTTTACTGGAAACCCTGTGGCATCTCCTCCCAGCTGTACTGGTTTGACTGGGAACTTCTTCATCATCATCATGTTCTCTATGGCGGCTCATGCCATATGGATATTTTTTTTGTTTTGTTTTTTTTGCTTATAGCTATAGCTTTGTCTGCAGCTGAATGCAAGCTGATCATGAAGTCCCCAGAAGCTAGGTTTGTGAGAACAGAAACCAATAAAAGTGAGCTCCTTCTGAAATTATTTGTGCGATTGACATTTGAGTCTTTTCATTTCCTTTGCCTCATCTACGGCAAAAGGTCTGCAGGAAATCTATCACCTTAATGACAATCAATCCCTAAACAGCATTAGCAAGGACAGCAAGTTTGTATTTTGGTATTTTTTGTGATTTTATTTTATATGAGATGTCGGATCAGCAGTCTTTTTATTTTTCATGATTTGATTTTATTATTGCTGTTATTTGATTTATGCAGTTTGAAAAGTATCCTGGGGATAAAGCAGTTTGAGGACGTGGAAGCCAAGGGGAAATCAGGTAAATCTCTCATCTCTGAGAGATTTATCAGGTAAATCTCTCATCTCTGACATTTTCAGGCTCTGAGGAATGCTCCAGAACCAGAACTCCTGGTCTTACACATTCTTCTGAATATTTGTAAGTGTGTTTTCTGAGGCTAAGTTGTACATTGGAGTCATCGCTCTGTGGCAACAGGCAACAAACCAAATATATGGATCTCACACTGCCACTTTAACTTTTTAAATTTTTTTTTATTTATTTATTTATTTTTGTAACTTGACATTCTGTGTCCAGTAAGAAGAGGGTCTGAAAGGCATGTGACCTTTCGTCTGCGTGAGGAGCAGAATGCTGCACTCTGCCACCAGTTGCTGAGTTGAAGATCACTTTTCAACACGCTTAAATAAAACACATTTTCATGTGCAGGACCTTGCAAAGGAACATTTATTCTGTCATTATTTGTGTATTAAAAACTGTATTTTTTAATTGTTACCTCAGGGCAACACTATGCAGGGTTGTAGGACAGTTTGATTCAGACAATACCATTATCAATGGATTTATTATCAGAGACCAAAATGGGATTAAATATGCCATTGATAATTGCACCAATTACAGATGCTACACAGTATCAATGGATTTATTATCTATGTTTTATGTTTGATTACATGCTTATATAT